>VMDR010037238.1:0-10282 GCA_007922815.1 Macrotus californicus | reverse complement strand
TGAAAACTTATTTGAACAAATAATGAAGGAGAACTTCCCCAATCTGGCAAAGGAAATAGACTTCCAGGGAGTCCAGGAAGCTCAGAGAGTCCCAAAGAAGTTGGACCCAAGGAGGAACACACCAAGGCACATCATAATTACATTAGCCAAGATGAAAGATAAAGAGAGAATCTTAAAAGCAGCAAGAGAATAGGAGACAGTAACCTACAAAGGAGTGCCCATCAGACTGTCAGCTGACTTCTCAAAAGAAACCTTACAGGCCAGAAGGGGCTGGCAAGAAGTATTCCAAGTCATGAAAGGCAAGGACCTACATCCAAAATTACTCTATCCAGCAAAGCTATCATTTAGAATGGAAGGGCAGATAAATTGCTTCCCACATAAGGTCAAGTTCAAGGAGTTCATCATCACCAAGCCCTTATTATATGAAATGTTAAAGGGACTTACCTAAGAAAAAGAAGATCAAAAATAGGAACAGTGAAATGACAACAAACTCACAGCTCTTAACAACTGAATCTAAAACAGAAACAAAAACAAACTAAGCAAACAACTAGAACAGGAACTGAATCACAGAAATGGAGATCACATGGAGGGTTATCATCAGGGGAGTGGGTGGGGAGAGAGGGGGAAAAGGTACAGGTAATAAGAAGCATAAATGGTAGGTAGAAGATAGAGAGGGGGAGGTTAAGAATAGTATAGGAAATGTAGAAGCCAAAGAACTCATATATATGACCCATGGACATGAACTAAAGAGGGGAAGTGTGGGGGGGAAGATGGGACAACTGTAATAGCATAATCAATAAAAGATATTTTTTTTAAAAAAAGAGTCAACACCTTGTGCAGTAGGCGCTGTTACCCCTGAGAGGCTGAGTGACTTACCTGTCCTCACACAGCTAGTAGCAGAGCTGGAATCAACCCCCAGAGCTCAGAGCACCAGCACCATGGCTCTTCTAAAAACATCATTTTTAAATCTGAGACTGTAGAAATAATTTACTATAGAGTTCTTCCAGCCCTCACAACTTGAGTTGCAAAGTTGATGCCTAGCCTCTGTCCTGACCTCCAGGTCAGCATATTCCAAGTGTCCACTGCACATTACTCTCAACCTTGCATAACCCCCAACCTCAACCTGCTCTCCCTCCTGCATCCAGATTTCAGCAAATGGACCCCTTGCCCCTCACCACCCAGATCAGAAATTTGGTCATCATCTTGAGCTCCTCCCTCCCCCATCACTCCCGTATCCAAGCAATCTGCGAGTCCTATCAACCACATGGATTCCAAATCCATCCCTCCTTCAGTCCTCCCACCTCAACCCACATCATTCCTTGAGTACTTTTCTGCTGGTCCCTTTGCCAGCAGTCAGGGAAGGCAGAGATGAAGGAACAGTCTGGTGGACAGAGGGACACAGACAATTACGGCTATGAGACAGGTGGGTGGAGGGGATAGAGGGGGCTGTAGAAGCAGAGAGGAAGCAGATGACACTCGGAGATCTAAAGACAATCCCCCATCCCACAACCGTGAAGAGTCAGCTGGCTTATACATGAACAGGTTGCACCCCATACCCTCCCCCCCTTGTGTACCACTGCCTGATCACAGGTCGTAGGGAACACAGGGCAGTGCTGTCACAACAAACAGCTCGCCAAAGAAGGCAACACAAGCAACTGCAGCAATGGGATGCTGCTCCCAGAGTTGAGTGACCTGGGTCCAGTTGCTCATTTGAGCCTCAGTTTCCTCACCTGCCAAACGAAGACAATAATGAACCTTCAGCATTGTTATGAGATTTAAATGAGATCATGTATGAAGGGGCCTGGCCCACACTGCACTTGGTAATAGGAAATCCAGAATTAAACCGGGGGATGAAGGAGAGAGGCAGAGCCAGAGAGTGATTTCGGAGCCTGCATATTGTCACATGGGTGCAGCATAATGCTGCAGTTAGACTCAGGCATAGAACAGGAGCTTCTTTCCCATCTTCCCTAGGGCCAACGTCCCCCCTGAAGCCCCCTATCACAGCCTCTGTATCACACCTCCAAATTAGGAGTCGGGGGACAACAGCTCTTATGTCAGTCTGCAATTTTCTTCTACTCTTAATTTTCTATTTCATGGGCAAAGCCTGGGACACAGTATATGTTCAATAAATGATACTGAGTGTGCCTTTGGCAGTGCTAATCCTGGGGTGGGTGGAGGCAGGGAGTTGGGCCGAAGGAGTGAGAACCCAGACTTTATTAGTTCTCTGTGCCTGCCTGGCCCCTTCCAATGGGCCTGCTTCCCAGAGCTGAACAGGCCAGTGTCAGGGGTAGCCCAAGGGCTAATCCGTGTTTTCAGCGTGGCTGGGCCCTCTTTTCATAGGCCCTGGGCCGGACGGGATGTGGCTGAGCATCCGGGCATAAGATGACCAGTGAAGGCGGCCCTTTCTCATGGGCCTGAATTCCAGGCGGCCCAGCGTCTGAGTGGAGCCCCTGGGGCAGGAGGAACACAGAGGCTGGACTGGGCAGTCCTTTGTCTGACCACGCTGGGTGGATATTTGGACTGGCAGGAGGGATTAATGGCCAGGGATTGGCCCTGGGGCTGGCCTTCCCACTGCCCTTTGGAGGCCAAAGGCCCAGGTCAGGGCACGCAGCACTGATAGCTCCCTAGATAGGGCTGGAAATTCCCACCCTGTGCAAAGCTGTTAGCATTAGCCCCCAAGGCTCCCTGCCCCCAGCCCCACCTCAGCAGAGGCACCACAGCCAAGATGCACATCACGGCAAGGAGCAGAGGGTGGGGGCCAGAGCTTCTCAGCCACTCTGCCACAGAGAGGGGGTTAGTCTGAAAATCAGTTCAGCTCCTTACCCTGAGATCTGTAGCCCCTCTGGAGCTCTGGGGCGAAAGAGCTATGTTAATCCAACAAGGGTCCGAGGGGCCAGACTGAGCTGCTGCCAGACCCCTTAAGGCTTTCTGGAATATTCTTTAAACACCTCTAGTTTGACACTGCTCCATAGTCATTTACTCTTAAAGTCCTCCATCATATTGTCCACTTATCTCATAGCCCAAAGGCTGCAGAAAGGGCTCAGAAACCAAAGGAAATCTCAGAGACACCCCTACCCCACCTCTGCTACCAAGAGACTCTGAGGGCTGCTGCAGGACCCCTCCCTCTTACCCCACTAGAGCTGCCCCAGATACTGCTCCTCCCTCAGAAGCCTGGGGTAGACAGCTCCAAACTGGCTGGGGAGCATTCTGGCATGGCCTTTTCTAACCAGGCAGCTCCTGAAACAGGGATGGCAGCAGCAGCCCCAGCCTTGTCTGAAGGGCCTGACTCCTGCGGAGGGCATGCACTCTGGGCTGAGGATCCGAGCCAGGCTCAAAACGAGAAAAGTGTAGGCCTGACTCTGAGGAGAGCATCAGGGAACAACCCGGAAGGATAGCCCTCCTTGTGACTCTTCATTCCTCAAGAGCTTCCATTCAGCAAATCCTAAAGATCTGTGTCCAGGCCACTCCGGGTGTGGGTCAGTGATGGATGACTGTTCTCTGCCGTCACTGTACTAAGGAGGGGACAGCCATGTAGCCACTCCTCCCGTTCATAGTGGTCAGTGTGTAACATGGGCAGAGAAGGAACTTGCAGAGGCTCAGAAAAGGGACCTCACCTAGCCTGGTAAAATCAGGCAGGCTTGTTGGAAGAGTAAAGCTCCAGCTGGCCAGGTAGGGCAGATGCCAGGCTGCAATAGAGGCTCCTTGTCTGTGCTCCCATCACATCTCTGTCACTGCACTTACCTTCTTCACTGTTTATGTGTCTGTCTCCTGCACTAGACTCAGGCACTATGTCTCACTTAGGACAGTGCCTGACGCAAGTTGATGGTCAATAAATACAAATCAGATGGCTGCAAGGACAGTTGGATACCAGGACAAGAAAACTGTGAGTGCAAAGTTCTGAAGGCAAGAGAGGATATGGTCCATTCTGGGAAGTATAAGACTTCCAGTGGTTTTCCATTAGGAGTGAGCTTATAATATGTGTGAAGTTCTTAGGACACTGCCGGGCATGTATCAATACCGTGTTAAGTGTAGGCTGTTGTTGTTGTTACTATTATTATCCACAGTGGCTAATGTAGAGGGCCAAGGAACCTAGACAAAGACGGTAGAAGTGGTCAGGTTGTAGATGACTTTATTTGCTAGCCTAAGAAGCTCAGATCTTTCTAGAAACAACAGGGAGCCTTTGAAATCCTTCAGCATGGGAATGATACAGTCATATCCATTGTTTAGATCAGTGTGGCAGCAGACAGGCTAGAGAGGAAAGAGGCTGGAAGCTGAGAGGGCAGAAGGGAGGCTGAGGTCATGAGGAGGTGTGAGCCATGGCTCTGCTTCTGGGGGCCACAGCAGACCCCTCAGCCCCACTCACTCCAGACCAGAGCAGAGAGCAAAGCTCCCACCGTCCATCTCACAGAATGGCTTAAACACCGACTTTGTCACAAGTCCAGGAACTGGCCATCATTTTCTACTCCGTTCTTTCTCTCCAGCCACCTCCAGTCACCGAGACCTGTCCATTCTCAGAAATTTCAAGTCCATTCTGTTTTCTTGTCCCCTGTCTCGGTCCTTGTTCAGGCCAATATCTGTGCTCACACTGCCAACTACAGCTGCCTCCTGGTTGAGATCACTGCCTCCCCCTCTGACTTCTCCTCTGCTCTGCAGCTAGAATGATGGTAGGGCTGCTTAAACACCTTTCGTGACTCCCCATTATCTCAGGAGTCAGACCAAGTCATTAACATGGCTGACCAGCACCACACGACCTGACCTGCAGCCCCTACTGCCTCATTTATCACCACCCCCCTGTGCCCACTTCCCATGAAACACACACACACGGTCCATACGGAGCTGCTTTTAGCCAAAGGCCAGGTCCTCTCCCTCTCCGAGCCTTTGCTAACCCAAATCAGCACAACCTACTTTGCCAGATCTACACACAAATACAGTCTCATTTATTTTTCCTACCAGCCAGCCCCTTGATCTCCTAAGGTCTTGTCACAAGAAATCCATCTGTCCCTCTGAAAGACTGCGCCTCCAGAATGTCAGACAAATAACAAGCAAGTGAACAAAACCCTGAGAGTTTCCCATCCAAATGCAGAGAAGGAACTCACCCCTTCTCCCACTGACCCTCTGCCAGGAGCTCCGGTCTTCCACCACCTGCTTGGTGTACCTGCCCCTCGTCCTTTGAGAACTGCTCACAGAAAATAACTACTTTATTCTTTAAAAAACATTTCCCACTTTCTCCTTCCCAATACAAAAGGCCCTCTGGCCCAATCATATCCAGAGAGACTTCAGCACATGCTCTGGTTTGCCTTCCTCTGTGCCCAGTTCATCCTTAGACCCTATGTCAGGCTGCGGAGCTGCACACTTCTGAGCATTTATTGCGTGATTAATGGACTACCTTGCTGAATAAATGAATGAATGAATGAATGAATTAGTTAACCAGTTAACAAATGCCCACATGTATCTGGAAAGACAAAAGGACCCTGTGCCTGATTTCCAGCTAGGAATCTGCCTCGTGCCCTCACTGTCTCTCTGCTTGGCTGTGTGGCCCAGGGCTGAGACCCCCCATGCAACCCTTGCCATAGCAGGGCCACACTCAGTTCAGGTTCAGACTCAGACAATGTTGGCTCAGCCCTGAGGGTGTAATTCCAGCCGCTCCTAAACCACACACTGGTATCTGAAGTATGTTCCATGTCATTTCGGGCTGTCAGCATACTGCATTCTGCCATCTACCTCTGCCTGCAGTCTATGCAATCTCAGGGCTCTCGGACCTCCCTGCTTTTCATTTCCAGGGAGGCTGAGGGGGAGTAGTGCTGTCAACCAGGCTGGCTGAGCCAAGAGAGCCCAGGCTGGAGGAGAGTGCGTTAGAACCCACCATTCATTTGCTGTGTGATCTTGAGCAAGTTGTGCAACTCCTGTGCCCCGTGTTAGACTCATCAGCCCCCAGTGCCTGAAGAACCCCAAGATGATCTAGGTCAGCGAATCCCAATGGTCGGGCCCCTTAGCAAAAGCTGGGCATCTGGAAACCACGTGCCACCCAGGGCCGTCTGTAAAGAGGATACACAATGTGCCTCCCACACACAAGAATGGATGTCTTTCAAATGGTTGTTGATGCTGCTGACTGGTAAGTGCTCACATTTGAAAGCTTTGCAGACCTTCTTATTTTTAACCCATTAAGGGGATACTAAAAGCCCAACTACTATCACACAGAGTAGCTGAGAGGTATTTTTATTCTTGTTCTTCAGTTACTGCTTTAGTTTAATGTGACTTCTTACAGTTTTGGATATCGAGGTCCAGAAAGGGGAGTGATTTACCTAAAGTCCCCAAGCAAGTCAGTGCAAAACCAGAAGTGGAGTCTAGGACATTGCCCCCATCGCCCTTTTCTCTGCATTTATTCCACAGTATTGCCAAGCACCTGCTTTGTGGCAGACTCTTGGTCCTAGTCTCAGTGGCTGATGGGTACCTAGGAGAGTGTAGGTATTATGTAGACAGAGGAGACATTGAACAAAGCCTTTATCCTAACTGCTAAAAGTAGCCACTGAAGCACTGGAATCAGGAAGTGATGTGATAAGATTCCTGTTGTATAATAACCACTACATTTGCAATGTGGACAATGGACCAGAAGGGTTTTATCATTCAGGCTGTTTTTGTCTTCAAGTTACAGAAAACCTCAACTCAAAGTGAGTTAGGATGTAGGGAAATAGATTTTCTCCCTAACAAGTTCAGAGGCAGGATGTGGTTAGGGTTCTGGCTTCCTTTTTCAGTGATTCTCCGGGCTGTGCTGTCCCTTATGAGTTGGCTTTATCTTCAGGCTGGTGACAAGATACTTACAGCACCCAGAACAACAATGTCTGAGTTCCCGGTATCCAGAAGACAGGTGTCTCACCCTATGCCTAAATTTCTTAGGAGAGAAAAATTCCCCTTCCCCAAAGTCTCGTCAGCTCTCATTGGCGAGAATAGGATCACTTCCCCTGTTCCTAAACCAATCACTGGCAAGGAGTAAAGTTATTACAGGTTTGACCAGGATTAATCAAAACCTGCTTACTCCAGGAACTGGTGGTGGGTCAGTTTCCCATCATGCAGGTTACTGTGTGGAAGAGAGTGGGTACTGGAAAAAATGGCTCCCTTTAGTAAGGAGGAAAAGGACCCTCAGCAATGTCTGCTGCAAAGAGAGAAGAGAGGAGGTTGGCAGCCCAGACTGCAGGTGACTAAACAGGGCAGCTTCTGTGGAGTGTCCAGGTCTCTGCTTTGTATAAACCACTCACAGGTGTCTGCCTACTCTCTGGGCTCTCAGTTCCTTGACTGCAAGGCCCAGGGCTCATCTCTTGTGAATCCAGGCACAGGAGTCCCCGAAGAAGTAGAGGAGTAGTTAGCAAAGACAGTGTATTTCTGTAGTGGGAAGCACGGGTTCCCATCTGGGAAGTTCCTCAAGCAGGGACCAGGGAATGACACACTGTGAAAGGTCATCTGGCCAGGTGACCTGGGCAATCATCTTGACCAACTCTAGCCTTGGGTTCCCCCTTGAAGAACGGAGAGAGGGTGTTTTTGTTCTTTGGGAACAGTTGCCTCCCGCAAAATGTTCAATTTATGTTCTGTCACCTTGGATGGGTCTCAGGTTGGGGGGTGACGGGGAGGGGTTAAGAAGAGAGAAGAGACTTGGACAGGTCGAAAGGCAAGAACTGGAGTGCTGGAGCCAGCTCCAACCAGCTCCAACCATCTCCAACCAGCTTGTGAGATTAAGTGCTTCTCCTCCCAACTCTGCTTTTGGAAACATGTTGTTGGTAATTTGAAAATGGCCATAGTGGGAGTTTTTACACCACAGAAATTGAAAAACACTACAAGTCAGAACCTAACCCTCCCCACCCCAGAGGTCCAGCTGTTAAATATTCACCAGCCCACCACTTGACAAGAATCCAATGATTAAAATAATTAAACTCAGACAAGACCAAGCCTCTCCTCTGTGGCTGTCAGGAAGCTGCAGGGAGGAAGGGCCTAGAGGGCAGGGCCTCTGGAGAGAGGGGCAGCAGGCATGTATCTGTCCTCTCCCTGGGACCCCTTGGCCCCACACTCATGGAGCACCGTGGCTAGACCAGAGTCTTACATACCATCTCTTACACAATGGCTCTGTGAGGCCTTTTCCATTCTGAGTTCTAGTCCAGTCATGTCTCCCTTAGAGACAGGGATACATTCTGAGAAATGAGTCCTTAGGCACTTTCGTCATCGTGTGAACACCATACAGCGCACTTACACAAACCTAGACTGAATAGCCTGCTACACACTAGGCTGGAATGGTACGGCCTGTAGCTCCTAGGCTACAAACCTCTAAAGCATGCTACTACTGCACTGACTACTGTGTGCAATTTTAATACGATAGTGTTTGTATGTCTAAACATATCTAAACATTGAAAAGGTACAGTAAACACAGTATAAAATATAAAAAATGGTACACCTGTCTAGGGCACTTACCAGGAATGAGCTTGTAGGACTGGAAGTTTTCTGGGGGAGTTGTTGAGTGAGTGGTGAGTGAATGTGAAGGCCAAACGCATCACTGTTCACTACTGCAGACTTTATAAACACTGTCCCACAAGCCCTTTCCTTGCTTCTGACAGGGTGAGAAACAGAACATGGAAGCTGTCATTGCTGCTCCATGAATAGGGATGTGGGCGGGACTGACTGGAAATGAGGAGAAACTGGCTGAGTACAGCATAGATCACCAAGTAGTGACTGTCAGGAGGGAGTGACAGAGGCCTGAGGACCAGTAGGAATAAGAAGTCAGGATGGAGAGGTAAAGGAACAGGGGATTGTCGTGCAGTGTGGTTTTAGCTATTACGTGTTGGAACAGTCATGAGATTAAGGAACTTTGTTGTATCCATAAAGAAAAGAGGGTGTTGAACTTGAGGGTATAGAGCTGATGACTCAATATTTTGACATTGAAATTAGTTTTTAGTTCCATGGACCCTGTATAGCACACAGGGCTTTCTCTGGCATTGAACTGATAGAAGAAATACAATTTATCTGTGCTTTACATCATTACAACCTGAAAATGTTTCCAAAGTGCAGAGACAAGCTGAGTCCACAGGACCACAGACAGCTTTAACTGAAGTGGCCGTGGCACCTACTGCCTGTTAGGGTAGCTCCTGTGGACCTGCGTCCTTGTACAGGACCTCACGGCCTCCACAAAGAATGCATGGCGATGTACTCAGAAGACCATCAGGCTGGATCTGTGAGGGCTGTCACACCCTCTGCACACGGAGCATTGGGGACAGGCCCTCTGTGCTGAAACACATCAGTGGCCAGCTGACTGGAACGCAGCGTGTGCGCTCAAAATTGAGGCACTGTGAGCGCAGGGAACCCACTGTCACACCCACAGGCACTGCTCCCATCAGCACAGTTCCTCCTGAACCACACACCCTTCCATTTCTTACAGGAAATTCAGCTTCGTTATAATGTGACGGGGCCACTGTCCTATATGCAGTCTGTCATTGACTGAAACATTGTGTAGTATGCGGCTACAGTTCACACTACTTGCTTCAGTGATTCCCAGGCTAGGAACTCATCTTGTGGGATGCACTCAGTGATGCGTGTTCAGGGACGGTCACCACTGTGCCCTTTACAATGGGGGAAACATGGAACCGAAGGTCCAAGTAGTGAGCTTGGGTCCGTTCCTTTGAAATAATACACAAACATTGAAAGAAATTGTTTTGAGGAATTTTTTTTTTTGAAATTTTTAATGACATGAGAAAATGTTCATGTTAAAATGTTAAATATAGACTTCCGGCCAAGATGGAGGCATAGGTAGACACACTGTGCCTCCTCGCACAACCAAAAGAAGGACAACAACAAATTTTAAAACAAAAAACAACCAGAACTAACAGAAATCAAACCGTGTAGAAGTCCGACAACCAAGAAGTTAAAGAAGAAACTTTCATCCACACCAGTAGGAGGGGCAGAGAGGACTCACGTGCTGGGGCGGTGGCTGGCGGACTGGGGAAAGGTGCGGTTGGCCGGGAGAGTTGGCGGCTGCGGACCGGGCATCCCACTCCCTCGTGAGGATAAACCGAGAGGAACAACTGGGGAGCGAGACAGACCCCGCAACCCAGAGTTCCAGCGGGGCAAATAAAGCCTCAAAGCCTCTGATTGAAAACTCCTGTGGGGGTTGAGGCGGCAGCAGCGGGAGAAACTCCCAGACTCACAGGAGAGCTCATTGGTGAGACCCACAGGGTCCTAGAGCATACATAAGCCCTCCCACCGGGAATCGGCACCAGAATCAACACCAGAGGGGCCCAATTTGACT
>VMDR010037237.1:0-10283 GCA_007922815.1 Macrotus californicus | reverse complement strand
AAAATATCTGAAAAGCTCCAGGAAGCTGGAAAAATATCTAAACTCATCTCTTTATTCTTTGTTTGGGTTTTTTAGCCATGCCCTTCTTTCATATGTCTCGTACACTTGTTTTTATAGTACATCTACAATTCCATTTTTCTATGCATGAACATATACATTATTTAGGTCCCAGAAGACCCAAAGGACATACTCAAGGGTAATTCTGAAATAATTTAATAAGGAGGTTATTTTCAAAGGTGTGATCAAGCAGACACCACATTAGATAGTATTGTACTCAAAAGTTAGTAACACAGGTATTTCATTAAGACCCCTGGTCCTGAAGAAACAAAACTAGAGACATTCATTATTTGACAAATGAAGACAAGACATTATTACACTGTGAAGACAAAAATAGCTACAAGCAGAGGATTATTTGACAAGAGCTAAAACCTTTCTTGAACCGGGATGCTGTTAGACTGAAGCAGGTGTGCAGGGATGTGGCTGGAGTAATCAATGTTCTGAATTAACTCCCCTATTTCTCTTCTATCTCATGCCAGGAGTTCCTTTGGCCAAATCCATCATGGAACCTAAGAAAGAGAAGCCCAGCCTCTCAGAGCACAGAGCAGGAGTAGAAATGTGGAGAGTGGATCTTTAAGGCAGGTAAGAGATTTTCAGTGTATGAAGATATGCTTGTGTCATATGGTTTATTTCTTCCTGATATCTCCCAACTTTTTAATCAAGAAAAACAAATATAACTATGTAGGAGGAGAAGAACAAGAAAAGATTCTGGTTTAGCCTTGAATTATGGGTTAGGCATTTTAGAAAAGAAATAAATAACATTATTCATAATTAACTTAAAGAGATAGGATTGAGAAAGTAAATAGCTAGCTCAAAATCATAAAGCTAGTTAGGATTAGAAATTTGGTTCCAATCTAATTCTAAACTACTTGCTTGTAAACACTATATGATAAAGCTCTGCACCTTGCAGCATTCATGTTTTTTGCTTTTTGTAGCAGCCAAATTTCATCATTGTTTGCTAGACATAACCTGACATTGCCAGGCTTTATGTCTGTGTGTGATGTGTTTTGTGTGTATATGATGTATACACACATCATAAGCACACAGATTTTATTGCCGAAATCTCAAGCATTTTTAAACTATCATTTTGAAACATTTTAAATTTCTATTATTCTCTGTAAATCTATTCTCCATAATTTCCCAAGAATTGTCTTAATTGTTATGTACATCTTATAGCACTTATTCTGGTCCCTCTTATATAAGCTAATTTCTGTACTTTCCTCTTATTCCCAGTGCACAGGGGATTCCTATAGGGCAAGGGCTCAGGCATGACCTGACAAGCCAGCTGATCATGGTGTGCTTCTGTGTCAGCTTTTGTAGAATTGCAAGGGGTAGATAAAAATAGCTTACTTTCCATGATAAATAACTATATTTTAGTCAATCATAAATATTAAACATTCCTATTGTACCAGTTTTACAGATAATAAATTGAGACACAGACTGTTTTATTAACTTTCCCAAGGTTATGATGTCAGCATATGAGAGGGCAGCATTACAATTCAGCTGGTGTGGGTCAAGTGCTACCTAACCACCATACTGTCCTAACTCAGCACTGAATACAGGCAAGGCCAATAATCAGAGAATGGGAGTGTTAGAGAAAAGGAGAAGCAGGCTACCTAATATTTATAAGAGGCTACGCTGGGATGAAATAGCTTCAAAAAATACATCCCTATTGTAAGGAAACAAGAGTCAGTTTATAATCGTGTGCTCTGAAAGGTCATGGACTCTTGTAGCCTATTGGAATTGTCTTAGTTCATGAGTGGTTTGTAAATCACAGAAATTTATTTACCGAGTTCTGGAGACTGGAAGTCTGAGGCCAGGGTGTCAGCATGGTCGTGTTCTCATGAGAGCGATCTTCCTCCCAGTTGCAGACTGAAGGCTTCTTGAGCCCTCGTGCGATGGGAAGAGAGCAGCCAGCTCTCTGGCCTTCTCTTAGGAACGTGTTAATACCATTTGTGAGGGCACAACCTTCAGGACCCAATTCCTCCCAAAGGCTTCCCCTTCAAATGCCATCACGTTGGGGGTTAGATTTCAACGTAGGAATTTCACGGGACATAGCATTTAGTTGTGATCAAACTTTCATTCAGTCCGTAGTGGGAACCAAGTGTCAGCCAATTGCTACAAAGGGGACAAATGGATAACCCCTAAAATAACCAAATTTGGGTAAGCAGTATTTTAACTTGGACACGAGAAATTTATGATAAGGAGAAATGACATTCTGCCTTGACAAAATAAATACATGTCAGTTCCAAGGCATAGTCCTGATGGAAATGCTCTTCAGTGTTGTCTGCCTCATTGAGGGGGTAGAAGAGGAAGCCAAGTTCTGCCGTGGATCTGAAGTGGGTTGCAGATGACTCACTAAAGGGATTCACTCTCTTTTTCTTAATGTTCCCGTCCCTTCAGCCAATAAGATGTATCCAGGGATGTTGTAGGTCATGCATTGAGCTAGGCAATCACAGGGCAAATATTCCAGGAGCTGACGTTGTTCTGTGTGGGTGGAACACAGGGTGTGTATACGCAATGAAAGGAGGTGAGTTTGACCAGGTAGCAAATAGAAAGATGGTCGTGAACTTTGAAAATCCTTCCATGGATGGAGACTTTATTCTGCAGACAAGGGAAATTTTGTTATTATATTTTTAAGTAATAAGCAAATATGGTTAGATTTGCATTTTAGAAATGTTACCTCAGCTGTGCTGAACTGGAAGGGTGATGTGTGCAACAGAAGGACCAATCTGGGAAGCTGACAAAATAATCCAGGGGTGAGACAACATAGCTGCATACGCAGTCCTGTCCCAGAGATGTGTCCCATTAAAATATCGGAGTGAGGCTGAGGCCGCAATGCTTCGAAAAATTATTCATGTCACTGCTCAGCTTTATCCAGGTAGAATGTACTCCATTGCTCTAATAAAAACATTTTTGTGTTATCAAAAATATTACTTCTGATCTCCTAATTATGTCTTTAGGCCTGAGCTATCTATATAGTATGCAGGCTGAGAAAAGTATTGACTGTAATGTTCCCTTTTACATTATTCAGCTCGCTCTTTTCAAACACAATCTCAGAATGCAAGAGGCCACCCACACCCCACAGAAGGAAAACTCAGTCCCTCTGTGTCTTGTGCTCCTAAGCACCTGTACACACACTGTCAGCATACGTAGTTCTTGTCACACCGCACTGGTGGTCACTGTTTCGGGCTTGCTTAGCAGAATAGTGACTCTTCTATTATTTTATTTCATAAACCATTGACTAAGATGCAGGAGGGCACATCCTTATCTCAATCTGGATTTTGAAATCACAGAACCATGGTCTGAATATTTGTTCAGAGATTAACTTCCCTGTATCTCAGCTCAATTCTACACGAAGACAACAATGCCTCCCACTACGATGTGGACGAAGTAAAATAGCATGCTATGATCTAAGCAAACTGTGTAATTCCATGCCACTAATCAATACATTAAAATAATTGCTATTACCCTTTTTTGGCATAGTGTATGGAGACCTATAATGAATAGTTTGACAAGTGAATAATAATAGGTAAAATGTTCACACCACATGCCACACACAAATCTAAGCACTTTACACGAATTGACTTATTTAATCCTTACAGCAAGTCTAGCTGTTACTACTACATTATGGCAGTTTTGCAGATGGCTACATTGAGACCAAGAGTGATTACCAACTTGCCCAAGGTTTAAGTAGCCTATTGGTGGCAGAGCAAGGATTTATTACCTCTCCGGATGGAAGAATGAATGAATCCTTTTCTTTTTCATAGCCCCTAAAAAGAAAAAAAATACTCTAAAAACAAAAATAAAATTATTGATATCGTTCATGTACAAATGAGATCAAGAATAAGCCTATTTTTGTCAATGAAGAATTCTTTTACCAAGCTGTACGGCTGGTACATAGTAAGCATAATGAACTGTTGAATAAACGAGAGCCTGTTTATAATTCATACATACAGCTAATTTTGTTTTAATTGTTTTGAATGATCATTATCATAAACAACATCAGCAACAGCAAAATTGAACCATCTGTCAAAGGATGTGATTGTCATAAGCTGAGACTAGCATGACAGTTGGGACGGGGGTGAAAATACAGTAACAGAAAGACTGCAATAAATACATTGATGCTTCCCCTGTGATTACTGGTCTTATTTGCAAAGCTGCCACTTGGATCCCGGTACAGTAAAATACTTGTATGCCAGGACATCCAGGCCAAGCACTAAGCATCACTAGCCTCCTTTGGAAGAACAAATGGTGAGATATTTCTCAGATTTGCTGAGCACCTGTGACTTTTTAACAATAGTAAGCAATTAATTATTGCCTACCACAAAATCTTAATTTTCCACACACGTATTTTTGTATTTTTCTAATAGTGGTAGTCAATTTGAGGATTTTCTATTGTTTTTGAGCCAGTAAAACAAAGAGTGATGAGCTTTATATATTCCTCTCTCCTTTTTATAAATTCAGTAAACATTATTAACAGAATATATGTCTGAGCACACACTCAAACTGTGTGTGCATTAGACACTGACAGGCCCCAGATTGTCCATTTGTTAGAAGTCAGTATTCAGGACAGGAACATTCTAAGCCTCTCCAAGAGACACAGACAGAAAACAATGTTTCATTTATGCCACTTAGACGTAAAGAGATCACATCATGTACTGATTACATTGCTGTTTCCAGGATCCAGACAATTTGTCTGCTAGTGTTTTTATTGAGAAAGGTTAGAACAATATTAATACTTCCTGCGTTAGGCTCCAGAACCTATATTTATCTTGAATGTAGGCAAAGAGCTCAGTCTGTATGGTCAATAAATATTCATTATCCAATTTCCTAAAACTAAAACTTGAGGAAACAGTTTTTTTTCAATTAATCTATTGACAGTTTTATTTTTTCATGGCATAGTAGGAAAAGGCATTTTCCACTCACCCATTGCTCCTACCATTTACTACCCCAAACATACAAGAAGTAGAATTCTAATTCATAATCATCTCACCTGAACAGCTATTTAGTCTAACTGATGCTCTGTGGACAGAATTGTAAATAGGAATTTCTGATCTGAAATAAAACTGAGCAATATCCAGTGACCAAGCATTTTCTAAGACAGTAAATATGAGAACCTGGCCTAGTTTCAAAACTGCTTTCATTTTGGTTTAATATCAAATGAGCCAACAAGTTAGTGTCAAGGGTATATGCAAGACATGGAGACCCAGGAGTGAACATAGCTACTCACTGTCTCTCTCTTTCCTTCTGGAGGGAAGCTACGAATGTGACGGCCACCGCAGTCCTTGCAATGTTGGTATCTTTACAGGTCAAATACACTTAGAGAGGGGATCTTGCCAGCTTTTAAAATGTTAGACTAGGAAAGATCCTATCAGTCCTCAAGTCTAACTACAACCATGTAGGGCAAAACCCTGTGGCATCAAAGGTATATTTCTGTATTATATTTTTTCTATACCATGGAACCTAAAACAAACCTGAACGTGGCCAACTCTGCCAGAGGTCCATATCTTGTCCACTTAGCATACTGTTGTATTATCTTTATCAACCTTATGTAAGGGATTCTGTGGTCAGAATACCCAGTTTATTTTCCTTGAGAAGATCTTAAAAGGAAAGTATGATTTTATAATGCTGTTCTGAGGAAAGTGTGTGGGAAAAGACAGCTCTGCTCCTTACTAACCATGTATTTTGGACAAGTTGATTAGCCCGTCAGAGCACTGGGTTTTTCTGCAAATGGGAATCACCATGAAGCCCGCTGTGCATTTCTCACGGAGTTTCTGAGATACATATCATCACTAACATAAGTGAAGCACTTCGTAAATTTCAAAATGTTTGTTACGGTAGGTTGTTATTATTGCCTAATGAAAGTAAATTGTGTATTTCTAGACAAAAGTATTTCTCCCTCTATGAGATTGGAAAGGGAATTTTACGAGATTCCCAGATTTAGCAGACATTGTCAGTAGCCTTCATAATATTTGTCCCTTTAAATTAATAGTCTTGATTTATAAGAGCAGTTTAAAGTTCATAGGACACTTGAACATAAAGTACATATTTCCATATATTCTCTTTCCTCCCTCCCAAGGTTCCCTTTATTATTAACATCTTGCATTGATGTGGTATATTTGTTACCACAATATTTGAACCAATGTTGACACATTATTGTTGACTAAAGCCCATAGTTCACATTAGAGTTCACTCTTTGTGTTGGACAGTCCTTTGGGTTTTGTGAAATGTATAATTTAATGTTTCCACAATTACAGCACTATAAAGCGTAGTTACACTGCCCTAAAAATATGTGCCCTGACTATTCACTCCTTCCCTGCCCAGCTCCATAGCAACCACTAATCCTTTTATTTTTACCTCTGGCTTTGATCTTTCCAGATTGGTGTGTAGTTGAAATTATGTAGTACGTAACTTCTTCAGACTGGCTTCTTCCACTTAACAATTTGTATTTAAGATGCCTCCATGTTGTTTTGTGGCTTGACAGCTAATTTCTTTACATCACTGGGCAATATTCACTTAAATATATATATGGCATTTTGTTTATCCATTCATTTTTCGAAGAAGGTCTGAGTTGCTTCCAAATTTGAGCAGTTACTAATAAAGCTGCAATAAGCATTCATGTTTGAGCTTTTATGTGGACATAATTTTTCAAATCCTTTGAGTAAATATGATTTACCTGGATGTATGATTGTTCGATCCTCTGGTAAGACTATGTTCAGTTTTATTGAGAGCTGCCAAAATGTCTCCCTCAGAAGCTAGCTCACTTTGGATTGATACCAGCAATAAACAAGAGTTCTTGTTGTTCCACAACCTTGCCAGCATTTGCTATCGTCAGTGTTTTGGATTTTAACCATTCTAATAGGGGTACAGTTGTACCTTGTTCTTATTTTAATTTGTAATATCTAATGCCATATGATACTGAGCATCTTTTCATAAGCTTATTGGCCAGTTGTTTATGTTCTTGGTGATGTGTCTGTTCAGATCTCTGTCCACTTTTAATTAAGATTTTTTTTCTTACTGTGGGATTTTGAAAATTATATGTATGTTTGGATATGAGTCTTTTATCAGATATATGATAAAGATGTTTAGATAATCTTACAGATAAAAAATAGATATTTTTCCCAGTCTGTGTCTTGTCTCTTCCTTCTTTAATTGTGTCTTTCACTGGACAGAAGCTTTTTATTTTATATTATTTTAATAAAATCCAACATCTTTTTTTCATTCATAGGTCACACCTTTTGCATTGTGTCTAAAAATTCATTGTCAAATCCAGAGTCACCTAATTTTGTTTCCTCTATTGTCTTCTGGAAGTTGTATAATTTTGTATTTTTCATTGAAGACTATAATCCATAATGCGTAATTTGCATGAAAGATGTGAGGTTAGTATCTAGATTAATATTTCATAGATGTGTCCAGTTTTGGACTTTTATCCATTGAGTTGTTTTAGCTCTCTTGTCGAAGATGTTTGCCTGTGTTTGCATGAGCCTATTTTAGGGCTCTCGATTCTGACCCACAGAACTCTCTCATTGCCAGTCTCACACCGCCACGATTGCTGCAGCTTTACTGTGAAACCTGACATTGAGTAGTATCAGTTCTCCAGCTTCATTCTTCTTTAATGCTGGGTTAGCTAGTCTGGTTCTTTTGCCTTCTCATATCTTACTGCTATCAGAAAGCATCCTTCAGCCCTGCCCTGTGACTTTTTCTCCACAGCCTCTCTGAACTTGTTATCACTTGTCTAAGAACCAATCCAACAGGGGAGAGAGGTGGTCTCATCGTGGTGCGTACGTTTTTCGTAGATGCTTCCTATCAAGTTGAGGGAGTTCCCACTATTCCGACTTTGCTGAAATTTATATCATAAGTGGATGTTGGCTTTATTACATTGTTATTAAGTACATTGATGTGATCTAATTTATTCTGTAGTCTACTGATGTGATAGATATCAATAATTGATTTTTGAACATGAAACTAGCCTTACATAACTAGAATAAATCCTGTTTGCTCATGGTGTAGATCTTTGTATACATTGTTGGATTTGGTTTGCTAATATTTTGTTGAGGAATGTTACATTCAGATCATGATAGATGTTTGTCTGTAATTTCTGTTTTTTTTAATTTGTCTCCACCTGGTTTTGATAAGAGTGTAATTCTGATTTCGTAGAATGAGTTAGAAAGTATATTTTTTGAAAAGGTTGTAGAGAACTAGTATTGTTTTGTCCTCAGATGTTTGACAGAATTCACCAATGAAACCCTCTTCACCTGGTTCTTTCTCTTTTGGAATATTACTTTATTTACTTAGCTATTATTTTAATTATTACATTGTTAATAGAGATCTATTCTGATTATCTGTTTCTCCTTGTGTGAATTTCTCCTTGTGTCGTTTCCTTTAAGGAATTGTTCCATTTCATCTAGGTCCTCAAATTTGCAGGCATAGAGTTGTTCATAATGTTTCTTTACTGCCCAAGGGATCAGTAGTGATGGCCCCTCTTTCACTTATGATATTCACATTTGCTATCTTCTTCACTTTTATCAAATTTATTATTTCAAAGAACCAATGTTTAGTTTTATTAATTCTGTTTTCCTCTTTTCAATTCCATTCATTATGGTTCTGATTTTTTAAATTATTTCCTTTACTCTACTTCATTTGGGCTTGATTCACTCTCTTTTTTTTCCTAGTTTCACAAGGCAGAATCTTAGATTATTGACTTGGTATCTTTATTCTTTTCAAATATAGCATCCAATACTATAAATTTTCCCCAAATCCTGCTTTTGCAGTATCCCACAATATTTAATAGGATTATTTTTATTTTTATTTATTTCAAAATATTTTTAATTTCTCTTGAGGATTCTATTTGATACATTTCTAATTTAAAATCGTGTTGTTTTATCTCCAAGTATTTTGAAATATCTGGCCACCTTTTGTTACTGATTTCTCATTTAATTCCAATGTGGTTAGAAAGCAAACTTTGTGTGATGTCTACTTTTACATTTATTAAAGTGTGTTTTATGGCCTAGAAGGTGGGTTATCTTGGTGAGCTATCCATGTGGGCTAGGAATATGATTCTATAAATGTCAACTAACAAGTTGATTGAGATTATGGTTCAGGTGAACAATACCCTTACTGATTTTGTGCCTACTAGATCTGTCAGTTTCTGATAGCAAGGTGTTGATGTTACCAGCCATAATGGTGTGTTTGTCTGTTCCTCCTTGCAGTCATATCAGTTTTTGCTTCAAGTATTTTGATGTTCTACTTTTATGAGAATACACATTAAAGATTGTTTTGTCTTCTTGGAAAATTGTCGCCCTTGTCATTATGTAATGTTTCTCTGTGTCTCTGATAAGATTCTGAGAATCTGTATTTTCTTCTGGTTTCATTTTCCATCAGACCAAAGTTTTAGCTTTTCTTAGAATGTAAATTGTATTGCAATAAATTAGCTTAGTTTTTTTTACCTGAAAGTGGCTATTTCAACTTTATTCTTGAAGAGTATTTTTGCTGGTCTTGAAATTCTTGGTTGATAGTTTTTGTTTACTTAGTTACTTTCATCACTTTAATTATTCCACTGTTCAGAACTCTTGTCTTTAAATGAGCTGCTTTAAGATTGAACTATGCATGCCTGGCTCTTGTATCAGCCAAAAATGTGAACCAAAGACAATCTGGGAATTTCCTCTATCATTCTTTCCCTTGCAAGATTTTACAACCTCTCCACTGTGTTCCTTAAATCAGAAATACTGCCATCTCCCCCCTGCCATTTCAGGCATGATAACTGCTTCTGCCTTCAACCCAGAAGCAGCAAAAATGAAAACGTCTATGTAGAACTGCCCTCCTTGAGAGTGGACTCATCACTTGAGTCTGCCTGTTTCTCTGCTCTTCAGTACTTTACATAGATCTCCTCTGTGCAATGTCCAGATACTTAGTTGTTTCAGTAGAGGTGTTGGTCTAGTAAGTAGTGTTTTATCTATCTGTCACCAGAAGCATTTCCAACAGACTTAAAACACACACACACATTTTCATGATAATGCTTATTTTGAAAACATTGATTTCTTCCAATTCAATTGCAACATTAGGAAACAATTTCACCATAATGTGAATATTGTTTTTTCTTATGCACCATGTCACCAGAAGAAATGATAAATGAGTGCAAAAAAACAAACCACATCCAGTTGCACTGAGCTGATAAGAATACAAAATGCAGGTACACACTTACACAGACCTCGAAAGTTTATTAC
>VMDR010037236.1:0-10286 GCA_007922815.1 Macrotus californicus | reverse complement strand
TTTGTGATCAACCTAGGTTTTTCCCTATCATCGAGTTAAGTTACTGAAAATAACAGGGAAGAATAGGAAATGGAAATGTCATGCTGTACAGCGTTTATGCAGTGTTGAAATCTAAAGAAAACATTTCTCCCACTCAAGAGGAAGTAGACTAAAGCTGGCACACTTTTAGTTTAATTTTACTCCAACATATCACTTCCGGTCATAGCATTAGTGATATAAGGAAGACCAAAGGAGACTCATTAGTGCTCATGAGATGAAGACAGAGAACTGATACTTAGAGTACATTCCTTAAAACAGAAATCAGAAATATGCTCCTCATCCCGTATGTATAAATGCTAATGAGACGATAGTAAGCATTCTTTCAGCAGAGCAAGATTCAGATTCCAAAATTTAACAATCTTTCTTTGCACCCTCTTTGAACATTTTTGTTGCCTACCCTCCAAATCACTGGAACCAACTGGACATTTTATCTGCCATGTTTTGCATATTAATCCGAAGTCAATGCTGTGAAATGGCAAAAAAAAAAAATCTTAAAATTATTCTGAAAGTAATTTTGACCTCATAGGCCTCCAGAAAGGTTCTCTGGACATTCCAAGTTAAGATCTGCTGGTTTAATGAATGTTTCCCCACCCTGGCTGGTGTGGCTCAGTGTGAGTGCCAGCCTGCAAACCAAAGGGTTGCCAGTTTGATTCCCAGTCAGGACACATGCCTGGGTTATGGGCCCGGTCCTCACTACAGGGGCACAAGAGGCAACCACACATTGATGTTTCTCTCCTTCTCTTTCTTCCTCCATTCCCCTCTCTAAAAATAAATATATAAAAATCTTAAAAAAAAAAAAAAAGAGAATGTTTCCCCAATAGAATACATTGCATGCTGGATGAGTTCCTAATGTAATCGGCTTACTTCGCATTTATTTGCCTGGAGGTTTCTAGAAACAGTATAAAGATATTATCACATATCTGACCTATAGCTCCTTGCATATAAGTGACATTTGAATGGAAAGGACATCATCCAGCCTGATAGAGAATGCGGCCTCTCAGGTTGCTACATAATATATCCTGCAGGAGACCCAGCTTGGGGTGCTGCTGTCCAGTTCATTTAAGACTAACTGTAAATACTTTTAGAGATTTCTTCTAACACTGCACCAGCTCTAGCACAGTGAGCCTCCTGGTCAAGAACTAGTAGATAAGTGAATGCATGAGCGCAAAGAGCCTTAAACACATGTAAATGAATAAAGAGGGAAAGAATTGGAAAAACTCATTCATCCTACTGGCAGTCCGACAGGGTCATCCCTGCCTTTTTTTTTTTTTTGAAACAACAATTCGATGTTTCCCTTCACACCCAGGCCATCCAGTGAGTACTTTCCATGCAGAGAGGCCAGCCTAAGACTTTCTACATGTACATAATACAGAGAAGGTAATTGGACTCCTAGGAGTTCTGATTTTCCCTAATTTTGGCTAAGTTTAAACTCACTGAACTATGAACATCCTAAAATACTTCATATTAAGATAACCACAGACATTTATAGAATACAAAGGCAATTCTAACATTAAAAAAGAAACCGTACCCATCAAAGAAACACTGCCTTATTAAGAGCTACTTGTTCACTCTCTGTTGTTCAGAGGGTTTTTGTGAAAGACTGCATTCATGACCAGCCACCCGTTATTTTCTCATCAGACAGCCCTACTAACCGTGTACCTAAACACTGGAATGGAATCGTAGTTTGCCTGAGTGTTTTCCATTTAAGTTAATGTGTTTTTCTTTTAAAAGAAGGCCATATTCATCTGACACCATGTTATATAGTATTTAATTTTGTATACTTACTACATAAAAGTAAATGCAGTTTGGTAGTATAGATAATGAAATTAAAGGCTATAACAGAGATTTTTAATTGACTACAAATTTAGTGCACTTGTAGCATGTAGAAATTTAAGAGACTTCTAACAGACTGTTTTCTAGAGCAGTGCAGGTTCACATAAACATGGAGGGGAAAGTAAAGAGCTCTCACGTCCCCTGTGTGTCTCCTCTTGGCACCGCCCCAGTCCCCCCCTGTCGTTAACATCCCGCATCGGTGTGAACAGACAAAAGATGACCTCTTGAGGGCTGGAATTAAGTGGCCATGTAGGTGATGCCTTGGGAATACAGACTTAAAGAATGTGAGGATTGGTTTTATGTGGAGTGGGCGAGGAAAAGAGAAGTCAAAGATGACTCAACTCTTTTGCCTGAGCAATGGAATAAGTAGAGGATAAGGGTGTAAATATATGAATTTGAGACTTATCAGCAGATAGATGGCTTCTAAAGACATGAGGTTGAAGATACCACCTTTGGGACGCACATAGCTCAGCACAGATATGTGGAGGGACGACCCTGGAGGCTCGCACATGGAGAATTGGAGACAGGGAGAGAAATCAGCCAGATGGAGATCAGCAGTGCAGAAGAAGATGCAACCCAAGAAATGCTGATTTTTCTAGAAGCCTGGTGGGTGATTGACTTTAAGAACAGAACTAATTGGCTGTGTCAAATTACTATGATTTGTTGAGAAGGGGGAACTGAGCATAGACCACTGGTTTTAAAAGTCTGGAGAACATTTGTGATTTTGACAATTTTTCTTTTTGGGGCAGGGGCAGGGGCCAGAATGTCGCTGGCGTAGTTAGAGAGAGAACAAAGCTTGTGAAGATAAGAATTAAATACAAATGCATCTACAAATACAAATACAAACACATTAAATACATCTCTCAATGCTGTTTGGTGTAAAAGGAGGGAGTAAAATTTCGTAGTAGCAGCAATGGAACATGTGATGGAAGGAAGTTGGTTTATTTTAAACATTATAGATAATATATTCAATTCTACATGTATGTGTGTATACACACACACGCACACACACAGGCTCGCCCCAGTCCCCAAGTGGAGCGGTCCCATGATGCCTTTCATCATCTGAAACAGCATAAAGCAGACTCGCCCCAGCTTCCTGAGCCTCCCTGTGGACGTGCCCCCTCCACCTTCGGGAAGGACCTGCTTCAGTACTGTGATGGCTGTGCTTCCCCCGGGCAATTCTCACACAGAGACCTGCCTTCATCCCTGTTTTACCGAAAGAAATCCGAAGATGATTTTCACTTTTACAAAGAAAGCACAGCTGAAAGCTGGGGGAGGAAAAGCTAACAAATGATTGTGGCCTAAACCTTCTTGGTTTTCCTCAGGCCCTGTCTCTGGCTACGTTTTCTACACACACAACTCATACAGGTCTCCGCTGAGAAGATGCTAACAGACTCAAACCGTCCCATGGCGGGGGCAGAGGGGGGAGGTTGGGGGGAGTGGTGGCTGGTTAAGTGAAGAGAGCAAGATTGTGTCGAAGGACTGCAGGACAGCGAAACCTTCAAGTCACCCGTGAACAGTAGGATGAAACTGCTAGGGTGATTCAGATCAGAAATATACAGAAACTGGGTCTCTGGACTCCTGCTCACGTCATTGGCCCTGTAGTGTCTTCATTTGAGAGACACCTGAATGCTGCCACTGTTCCAGTTGGTCCCTGCCCATCTACTCCATCTGCTGGGCACCCGGCATTCACGCGTTAAAACAAGCACATGACTGCAAATGCCCTTACTGGTGGAAGGACAAAAAAAAACCCCAAAAACACGGTCAATTTTGTCTGGGAACCCTGTGAGGACCACCATCTTCACATTTAGTTACATTTAACCACATTTATTTATGTTTGAATAGCCCCTGCTACACCGAAGGCCTTTCCTTGGAAAGAACCCAAGTGTATTTTAACATCTAACTTGGAGGTTAGGAAGTAATAAATACTGAATGAACTGGCCTGGTTTTAGCAGTTCTGTTCAGATCCTGGGTCTGGTTTAATGCCTGCGTCCCCATGTGAACCTGCCGCTGGCCTCTTTCTTTGTCACTTCTTTTTAATCTTACCTGAAACACTTTCCACATCTTTTTCATAGATAAATGTGAATTTCAGTCTATTGCTGTCTTCACAATCTTAAAATTAGCAGGGTGTCAATTAATGAGATTTTACTAAAGTATATTTAGCTCTAACAAAGGGTTTCTGTGTCCTTCCAAATAAAGACTTGTTTAGAAATCAGCTGTTTGCGTGGATAGTTAATGTCCTGCAGGTTTAAACAAAATGTCTCTCACATTCCTCCTTGCTGATGATCTCAGACTTTTGAAAAGATTCACCTTTTTGATAGCAGACGGCTCTAAACTGTGAGGCCAGAATTCGATAAACTACAATAACAAGGTGATAATTGCTGAGTGTGAAGCCACACTGACCGAGCATTTAGCAAAATGCTAACAGGGTGAACTTATAATGCTCAATAGTATTTATTCTTTCCACCTGCCTACGGGGTTTTTCATCTCTTGAATTTCTATCCAATGTAGAAAACTTACTATATATATTTTTTGTACTTCAAGTCTAATACATACCAACTAAAATGGAGGAAGAGCGTCTTTTCCACAGCTAGCCATTTATGTTATACTCTGCCAGTAAAATCTCTTATCACGAACACATGGCTTCAGTGGGGACCAAAGTTATGAATTTGAGACTCGGAGGTGGCAGGTGTTTCTCATTGGGCCAGTGGTTCCGATATTTGACGAGACATTATAATCATTTGAGAAGCTTTTGAAGAGCGCTCGTGTACGGCCCCACCCACATAACAGCTGACTCAGATTCTGGAGGTGAGATTCGAATATGAGTATTTTTGAAATTTTCCGAAGGGTTTGTATTATGTAGTCAGGTGAGAAAATCATTGCATTAGACTTTAACCCCTATCCTGGGAATATGTTTTTTCTCTCTCTCTAATCTTTTATCTAGAGTGGCGCTCAGTACCTACCTCAATATGTGTTAGTCTGAGGAAGAAATCCATGAATTACTTAAAGGATGAACATCATCTTAAAGGTGGGCAACTCCTCTCCTTGCCATAGATTTCCCTTTTGCATTTACTGTATCCTAACGCTCATCTGCTGTGGCACTGTTGGTGAATTACAGGCCTCTCCAGGCTAGGCACTACTTAACCCCTGGCTTACATTGCTCTTAACACAAAATGCTCACTACTGTGAAAGTCCTCTCGCTTATGGGAGCTATTACTAAATAGCAGAGAGAAGTCAAGAGGAAGTATTGAATTACCCCAAGGGCAAATAATTCAGCAAAAGGAAAAATCTGAAATTAAAAGTAAATCCAATGAGCAACTCAGCAAATCCTGTGATTTTATGAATAAGTAATTTGATGTTTAACACCCTTTTGCATCAGTTAAGATGTGGTTAGCATCTTAACTGTGGTGGCATCAACATGTCCACAACTTGACCTGTCATTGAGAAGCACAGAAAGTTAGCAACACCGTACATATGAAGATCCATATTATATTCATATCTTTTAATTAAAGAGTTCCACTTACAATTTTTTTTCCAATAGGAAAATTGGTCTATGCATAAAAGTAGTCAGGATAGAGTTATGTTGGGGAAAGAAAATCCAAATGACTTTCAATAAGGGAAGATTAATCGAGTAAATAAACTTATATCCAAGGAAACAAATATTATACCAAGCCCTTGAAATGCCAACGAGGAAACTACATAGCCAGAGGAAAACTGGTTATGGTAATTGACAAAGTAAGGTCTGTTATTTGCAAACAATGACCAGAGCGGTGTCTGCAAGAGCCCAGGTGTTTGAACTCAGTGTACTGACTGATACAATGTTTAGTTTTTCCCTTTATTTTGCCTTCTTATGTGATGTGATATTGCTGTACAAAACTTAAAAGTGTCTTTAGTAAGCCTTATCTCATTTTGCCCCGTAGGCTTCCTGATACCAGCTCTGTGGTGCAGAGCGCCCTCCTGTCTTAGTAATGGTTTTATTATACTCTTTGTTTCTTACCAACTAGAGACAAACTTAGGAGTCCATTTGCATCTGTTCTGCCTTTAACAGCTTTGCTTGTTGCCTTATCATATTATTCATTAGACTGTTTTGTCCGCCATATTTAGTGAAGTGGTCAATTATTTTGGTATATTAATGTGGGTATTTATGCAATGGGTCCTACATTATGGTAATTTGGTTCCTATTAAATTGCCATATATAATGTAATATACATTCCCAGAAAGACTTCAATAAAATGATGAGAAAAGAATGTTTAACTACTAACAAATATACATTGAATAAAAGAAAAGCAACTCATCCAAAAAAAGAAATTTTTAAATTTGCTTCTTTAATTAGAACCTGGGTTTTCTTCTGGGCCCAAAATACCTCTTCTTTCTACAGTATAGAGGATTAATATCTTGTTTTCATTTATCCAAAAATCTTTTGGGGGAGAAACCTTGTATTTGCAAGTTGTGATTAAACATTAATTTCAACTCGTAGCAATTTGAAGAATTTGCTACTATGAAATGAAATAGCTCGGCAGAATTTTCTCTGCTTCTCGACAGAAAGTCAAATTGCAGAAAGGCTGACACTATCGAATGCAGAACCTGTTTCCACGAGGAATGTTTCATTCCTAGCCACCCAAAACAGTGACGACCTTTATCAGAGGAAAACTGCAGACCTGACTGTGACAACCAGATAAAACCAGATTACAGAACCCACACGGCTAACAGCGCTTGGGGTCAGTCATCCCTGGTGATCTGCTGATGGGATGTAAAGGTGAAGAATGTCAGAATAGTTTGTGTGTCGCATTTATATATTTCTATGCCTCTATGTCTAGGGTTCACATATGAAATCTATCCAAATACTTCTCCCTAGGAAACTGTGTTCTAAAAGACACTACTGGGAAGTAGCACAAATTTCGTTTGCGAGATTAGTCACAAGACCATGCCCACCATCCACGCTTGGGACTATGTTCCCCCTACACAGAAGGGCTGCAAATATTAAAACACACACACTCATTCACATACTATATTATCAGCACATCCTCTTGGTCACAAATACCTGCCCATGGAAGTTTGGAGGAATGGAAGATTCTTTCAAATCTTGAGAAATCAGTCATTTGAATCCCAGCATAACTTTCCCCCCAATTTGCCAGTATTTATTTCACAAATTTTCTGTTTGATTTCAGTCAGTTCTACAAGTCAACTGTCATATCTGCAATTCTTTGGGAGACACCCCCTTCTTGCTGAGCTGCCTGCAGTTCCTTTGAACTTGTGAGATGTTCTGGTAAGGGCACAGTCTCACGTTCTCATCCCTGGTGCCCTTTTACCCATCTGAAAGAATTTCCAGGGGACAACCACAACAGAGGCAGTTTCACAAACAGGCTTGGTGGCCACGCCACTGACTAGGGCCTTGCCAGAAGCCTCAACTTTAATTGCCCTTTATGTTCAGAGGCATTCTTAGTTTTATATTTTACCATTTGAAAATGAAAGTCAGACCCTGGAAGCCACAGAACTACTTAAATTTCTACATCACACTACATATCCCTTTGAAAGGTCAGTAATACTTGTCTGAGTTCATCTCCTTTTTAGATTCTGGTCAAATGCACCAATAGCAAACAGGCAATGCCAGATGCATACCTCTTCACCTAAAGACCACATGCTCATTTGGTGCATTGTCTGTCTTCCAAAGCATTACAGGAAACTATTGAATAGTATAGACCAAATATTTCAGGACCATAAAATTAGTGGCCGTCATTCCAGCCTCCAGTAAGTTTGCTCAACCTCTCCTTCTGGCACTGGAACCAGTCTCATATAATTTAAAATCTTTCTGTTGTTTTAATGTCCACATCAGTCAACTTTTGGAAAAGAGACACAGCCGAGCCCTGGATCGGCCCTCAGAGCCCTGGGTAGTAAGTGGTACACATAGCTTCTGCTCACAAGGCATTGGTCACGTGGCCGAGCCTGGTGTGATGACTTGGGAAGAATAATTCGGCTGGAGAAAGGTGCAAATAGATTGTCTTGAAGATGCCAGCCATTTAAAAAGTTGCATGATCAGACTGCTGACTCAGCTGCTTGGGGCTAATGTTTCATTAACCTTTGAACCCTACAAAATTTTATCATTTTCTTGCCACTGGTTCAATCCCAAGCAATTTTTAAAGCCTATATTGACTAACACAGATCTTTCTTTATCACCATGTCCAACAAATCCTTGCACTGTAAAACCATTCACAGGAATAATGGGCGCAATAATGTCAAAAACCCAGAACCATTCTCCTGAGCCTCCCTCCCAGACCCCTCTTCTGACCTGCTGGTCTGCAGTCCAGCCCACTCGACATGCACGCAATTAAAAAGGACATGTATGTCTTCATCAAAGGAGCCACATCGAGGAGGAAATGCCCGCCCAAAGTCAGTGCTCACAGGGGCAGAGAACAATGTGTGGGCCTCGCTGGGCAAATTATTCTGTTTTTCTGTAATGTTATTAGGGAAGAAAATCTAGTTTGTCTGACTGGAATACTTTCGGTTAGAAATTAATCCTGCAAACGTGGAATGTGTTCTGTTATTCACTTGCCCCTTGAAAACATAACTTGTTTTTTTTTTTAATTTCCAACTGTTCATCATCATCATGAAAGAGATTTTCTAAGCAGGGAACTCCTGGAGTTGTTCGTTGGCCTGTCTGGCCCCGGAGCAGGGCCAGAGACTAGAACACCACCTGATTAACAGCTAGCATGTGGGGACTCACAACCACATGGAAAGTCGGGACCATGTTGTGTTCAACAAAATCTTTTCCTGTTTGTAATCGTAGCTGAAATCACCTATCTGTGGTATGCGTGCTTGGAGGACATCACACTGAGGCCTTTTAAATATCCCATAAACCACGAGTGAGTTGACCTTACAGAACAACACAAGACAGCTCTGTTCTCTTAAATACCAGACAGTACTGCAGAAAACATATCATATATATTGTAATATATAATCATGGGAAATATGAAATACAGTACTTCCCTGATATATAGGCTAAGAGCTTAAACCCTGAGCTTCAGCGATAGTGTGCCCATACACAAACACCACAAACACACGCACACACACACACACACCCATGCTGAAACATATTTGAATTGTCAAAATCAAAACTAAGGAAGACCAACCTTAACGTTTCCCTGAGCAGACAGGACCAACGTAGTCCAAGAGAAACATCCTAACTGAGCTGATTTTGTAAGACCAGCTTAAATCTTGGTCACGTCTCGCTTATGCCTGTGGAAATTGCAGACAGAACTTGAACTGTTTTCCTGGGTCAATATGTGGGAACCACGGGAGATCCCCACGTTGTGACCAATCACTGTGAAGAATGGACAGTCACTGCCTCCTCATTCTACCAGCTGCTTGAGAACAAGATGTCCCTGGGGCGCATCCATGCTTTGGTCTGTGTGCTCCCAGTTTGCAGACCGTCTTTTTGGTGTGTGTATCATGAACTTGGACTAATTCCTAACTCAGCGGTGCATTTGTTTTCCTTTGGCTATTTCTAAACTTTTGAGAGAAGCTCTAGAGCATGCATGTACCAAAAATACACAGAACCACAAAGATGAGCACATTGTCTAGGCAATATCTCCTTTCCTTACAGTTACATTTTCAGTTGATTTTCGTGTTTAAAACTGTAGACATTTATCCCAATCAAAGCCCTATGTTAGCAAAGAAGAAAATACTTTATGCTAAAACAAGCTGTTTTGAAGCTATCTAGCACATGTTGACTTAGAAGGTACCTTATCTTCTTTTTGGTTGAGTCTCTCTTTTAGTTCTTCCACTTGAAATTTCAGTTTCTTTCCTTCTGCTGCATTCTGATCCGCACGGCGGTTTGCACGAGTCAGCTCTGCTGCTTTCGCCTGGTATTGTCTGCTGAGTTTATGGTAGGCTTGTTGAAGGTCCAGCAGTCCCTTTCAAAAGAAAACAGGGGTTCCATTGTTTGTCATTGACCCCCGATAAAGTCAGAGGAATAGCGCTTTCTCTTGACAAAGGAGAAAAGCTTTAGAGGAAGAATTCAGGTGGAGCATCTCTTCCTCTGCAACTCTGCATTTCTGCCATTGAATGTCACGATAGGCATGTAACCATAAATGCAGGGTGTATTTGTCGGTGGCTGAAGAGGCTAAGACAAGGCAACTAACTCTTCATGTTCTTGAGTAATCGATCCATTTCCTGTGTTATGCAAACTTAGATTTTACATAAGCTTTCCAAAGGGCAATATCACATATCCATAAGTACAGAATAAAATATAACAAAAATAAATGTAAGAAGCATTTATTTGTTAAATCAGCAAAGGTAGTCAAAGTTAACAGACTATTTGCTTTTAATAATTTTTCTGAGAAAAAGGTTTCGTGCTGCCCCATTGATGCTGCTCTGGGCCTCCTCTTGGCACCTCGGGCACGTGGCCCAGGGGCCTG
>VMDR010037235.1:0-10285 GCA_007922815.1 Macrotus californicus | reverse complement strand
CCCCTATTGTTGAAAATTTACTAAGGATGGATAATTTGCCAATTTTATTAGGAGATTTTCTTCCATACAAAATCCTTAAATTCTTTAAAGTAAACCTGGCACAGGTAAAAATAGAGCCAATTGAGCTTCCTAAACCCTCCAAAGCTGCATATACTACATAATATCCCCTTAAAGAAGGACACAAAGTAGTATACATGCAGAGATTTATTATTGAACCAAAAACATTTAACTCAACTGATTACAACGGCAGGCAAGTCCCAAGATCTGCAGAATAAGTCAGCAAACTGGAGACCAGGAGAGCTGATGATGGTTTAGCTTCAGTCTTAAGTCCAACAGCTTAGGAACCTTGAGAGCCAATGATGTGCTTCCATTAGAAGGGCAGCCGGCTTGAGGCCCCAGAAGAGCAGATGACCCCCTTCCAGTCTGAAGGCAGGAAAGAAGCTAATGCCCCAGTTCCAAGAAGACCAGGCAGGAAAGAATTCCCTCTCAGTGGTGGGCAGGTCATCCTTTCTATTCTCTTCAGGCCTTCAAGTGGCTGGATGAGACCCGCCTCCATTAGGGAAATCAATCTCTGTGACTCAGTCTACCAACTGAAGCGTGAATCACCTCCAAAGCATCTAGAAAAATGATTGACCAACTGTCTGGGCCCTGCATGCTTCAGCCAAGCTGATGCATGAAAGTAACTGTCATAATCGCAAAGAAACCCCCTCCTGCTCATTTCTCTGTTTCCAGCCTCTCCATAGACGTCCCTGGCAAGCATCAATCTTTTCTCCCGTTTTTATAGCTTTTTCATTTTCGAGAACATTGAAATGTGGAATCATACAATATGTAACTTTTTGAGAACTTTTTCACCAAGCATAATGCACTTGAGATCTGGCCAGGTTCTGGCGTGGCTCCATAGTTGAGTACTTTTTATTGCCGAGTAGTTTTCCGTTGTATTATATTCCATCGTCCCAGAGCTGGCCTAACAGCTCACCTATTGAAGGACACATGGGTTGTCTCCAGTTTTAGGTTATTATAAATAAAGCTGCTCTAGGCATTTGTACATAGGTTTTTTTGTGCCAAAATAGTTTTTGCTTCTCTAGGATAAATGTCAAAGAGTATAATGGCTGAATTGTATGGAAGATACATATTTAGTTTAAAAAAAAAACTGCCAAACTCTTTTCTCGAGTGGTTGTGCCATTCCACACTCCTGCCAGCAAGGCACGCGAGACCCAGTTTCTACCTACCCTCCGCAGAACCTGGTGTTACCACTCATTTTGCCATTCCAGCTGGTGGTCAGTGAGAAGCGAATATAGTTAATTTGCATCTCCCTAGTAGCTAATGACGCCGAGCTTCTTGTCTTGTCCTGCCCATTAGTTTCTCACTCTGGGGAAATATCTGTTCCTGTCTTCTCCCCAGATTATAAATAGATTTACTTATTTTTACTGTTGAGTCTTGAGAGGACTTCTTTATAGTCTATATATGAGAACTTTGTTGGATATGGTTTGCAAATATTTAGCCTAATATATAACTTTTCTTGTCATACTCTTCAAAGGGCCATTCACTCTATATCTTTTTTTTTAATGTTAATGAAGTTCAATTTACCCCTTGTTTAAACTAACCGTACTCTTGGCATTGTGAAAGGTTCATTTAAATAGCCAAAGTAAAACCAATGAGTCATTGAAGTAGTAATTAGTAAAAATTATCCTGCACATGCCAAAAGGACAGTTTGCAAACCAGGAGCACTTAGCCAAAACATGCAGTAAGGCGCAGGGATGCATTCTCACACAGGCAGACCCTGGAGATGTCATGGACTCAGTTCCAGGCCGCCACAGTAAAGTGAGTCAGAATCTCTTTGCTGATGGAGAGTCTTTCTTTCAATTTGTAAAAAACAGCATCCATGAAGTGTGGTGCAACACAGTGAAGGATAATAAAACGGGTTATTCCTGAAGAGCAGGACACGTAGTATGTCCTTCACTGGGAATAATGGTTATAATGTTGAAGTTTTCACAGGTTCCCTCCTGTCCACCTTGGGAAGCAGTTCAAGATCTGACTGTGGTTCCCAGAGGCACAAGCCCAGAATGAGCCAGGGTCAAGTGAGTCTTGCAAAAGAAGCGGAATGCAGCTTTGCCTGTGTGACTGCACTGGTTTGGCCTGCCCGGGGAATCTTCATGGCTGGTCTCCGTGTGCTCCTGATTTTCTAAGTGTCCTGTGTCAGAACTCTTCACCCAGCCCCAGTCCCAAAGATTTTTAAGGGTTCTCTTCGAATCCTTAATATTTTATTTTTTAAAATTATTTTTAGATTTTACTTATTGTATTTTATTTTTAGAAAGAGGGCAAGGGAAGGAGAAAGGGAGGGAGAGAAATGCTGATATATCAGAGAAATATCCATCAGTTGCCTGTCACCCACCCCCAACTGGGGACCTGGCCAGCAACCCAGGCATGTGCTCTGACTGGGATTCAAACCAGTGACCCCTTGGTTCACAGGCCAGCACTCAGTCCCCTGAGCCACACCAGGCAGGGCCGATTCCTTAATATTTTAAACATCACTGTTCCCAGTAGTTTCCTGAGATGCGACATACTACTTGTAGCAATTAAGTGACGTAGTAAGGCTTAGTTATCAATTGAGGTATATGAAAAATTTCCTGAAAGATGATACAATTTAAAATAAAACTGTTATTATTTCATTGTCCTTGTGTTTTCCAATGAAGGATTGGGAGAAAAATTGCCAAAATAGGAAGAACTTTACTAAGTAGAACATAGCCAACAAATTGAATAAAATTTTCTAGACCTGCTTTAATATAACAATTTAATTAACTAATTTGCTCATTGTTACCACCCATTTCCAAGACACACACACATGGAAAATCTTATAATTCATTAATTAAATTACCCCATAAAAAGTGTCACATTTTTAAAAGTGAGGATAGACAGAAGTATTAAGAAAAAGTAGATTAAGCATAATCACTGCTATTAAGCATAAAAGTTAATTCTGTATTTCCCAGAGTTGCAAGTATAATTAATTACAAACATTCATTATTTATTAGTAAGAAGAATAGTAGCTGGTTAGAAAAAATTGTTCATTCCCTGTAAAATCTCAAAAGGACTAATTACATAATTTTCTTCATCACTGCCGTCAAATGAGAAAGGAGCATTATTTCCAAGTGCCATTTTGCCAATAAACAGAAAAGGTATTCATATGGACATATTGACCCTTGGTAAAATCAGTTTTCAAAAGAGATGAAGAAATAATTTTTAGTTACATAAATTTCTGGTGTTGACATTTCATATACCAAAAGAAAAGGGGTCCAAAGGAAGAACTATCCCATCGGTAACTTCTTCAAAAATATTCCAGTTAGCTCACCCGTCTTTCTCAGAAATCAGACTATGGCAGATCAAAGCCACAGTAGACAGGGAGAAGCCCACATTCCCCATGCACCTGCTGTGTGCTGTGGTAGCTTACTTTGACCAGAAAATAGTGGGCAGAAAGAGGCTGTAAGAAAAATCTGTTCTATTAGATGCAAGAGAGTTTACAATGACTTCTTTTTTTAAGATTGTATTTATTTGTTTGTTTATTTATTTATTTTTAGAGAGAGGAGAAGGGAGGGAGAAAGAGAGGGAGAGAAATATTAATGTGTGGTTGCCTCTCACGTGGCCCCCACTGGGAATGTGGCCTGCAACCCAGGCATGTGCCCTGACTGGGAATCAAACCGGCGACCCTTTGGTTTGCAGCCTATGCTCAATCCACTGAGCCACACTAACCAGGGCTAGAGTGACTTTTAATGTACTGTTTTGTTGTGTGGATGAATTTCTTTGAATGTCACATCATCTCAGTTAGATTTACATTCTGATTATATGGCAGAGCCGTGTGAACAGATGTTGACCAAGGAGGGGGGAAGTCTATTAAAAGGGTACCTGCCATTCGAAGTATTACTCCAAGACAAAATTCCCTTTTCGTTGTAACTCCTCAGAGTTGGATGTGATGCAGTTACAGCTCTAGACATTCCTGGGCAAGTCCAGCAGCACTGTGAGAATATCGTTGTGATGGTCATTGCTTTAGGAGAAACCTTGTGAGACTCGACTCAGACACAGGCGTTTATGTCCAGCTGTGAGTCCTCCCCACTGGAGAACCGTGAATATCTTCGGAAGCTGTGAATTAGGGATTAGCTTTTACCCCGACTCGTGAGGGCATTGAGTTTTGCACACCGTCGAGCCTCGTGTTTGGTGGAGATGGATGAAGCTGTCGTGTTACCTGACTAGATTAATTCACAAACTCCACTCAGCCCATGAGCTACAGAGAGGAAGATACCCTGGAGAAAGGGGATTTGCTGTTTCGCTTTCAATCAATCACCTTTAAGTATTCACACACACACACACACACACACACACATAATAAGAATAATTTAATTAAAATAAAGGCACCAGGAACTTTAAAAAGATAATGGAAAATGCTACAAAAATTCTATGAGCACGACTGTGTGACAAGTTAGATGAAATGAACTAATACTTCAATACCACAGCGTACCAAATCTCCCGAAGATGACAGAGCTGACATGAAAAATAATACGTAGAATTATTAGGAGAAGTACACTCATATTATAAAACCTTCTGGAGAAAAAAATTCTCTAGGCCCCGACGGTTTCACTGGAAAATTCCGTCACACGTTTAACAAAGAAATATCACCAATTTTGCACAATATCTTCTAGGAAACAGAAAAGAAGGAAATACTTCCCAATCTATTTGTTTAGGCCTGGATTATGTCATAACAGAGAGAGAGAAAGAGAGGATGTGAGCACCAGACCAATATTCCTCATGAACATAGAAACAAAAACCCTCAGCAAAATATCGCCAGATCGAGCAGAGCTGTCTGGGAATGAAAGTCTAGTGCAGTGTTTGAAAACTGATCTGAGTAATAAACCACATATTTTAGGAGACACCCTTTCTGACCTGGAGTTAGGCAAGTGATTCTTCAATATGACACTAAGACCATGATATAAAGAACAAAGTCAGTCTCTTCTTGGGGAAAAAACGAGCCATTTCCTATACTCCCTCCCACATCATGTTTGGGAAATGCCTGATATAGTAGTAGATAGAAAATGTATGTGAAATAAATGAGTTTAAAGACCTTATATAAACATTTAACTTAAAAAAAAATTTGCTCATGACTTTGTAATGCATTTTAAAAATCCAAATTGGAAAAATAAGGATTGATTGACTAATGAAAGTGGTTCTTTAGATGCACATACAGGGACCATTCACAATCACGTTTTTCCCAAGTCCAGTGAGATTTGTGTAGTGGAATGCAGGAGTACTAACATGTGAAATGGTACCCGTGAATAAATGGTATGAAATACCTGCTTGTAGTTGACCCTTCAACAGCGTGGTGTTAGGAGTGCTGACCGCCTCCCCGGCACACTAAAAACTTCCCCTGTGTAACCTTTGAGTCCCCCAAATTCTTAAGTACTAATTACCTATTGTTGACCAGAAGCCTTACTGATAACATAAACAGTTGATTAATGCATATTTTGTATGTTATGTGTATTATATACTGTAGTCCTAGAATGAAATAAGCAAGATAAAAGAAAATGTTATTAAGAAAATCATAAGGAAGAGAAACACATTCCCAATTCCGTACTGCATTTATTGCCGATGTAAGTTTATGTTGTCTGTCTACACGACACATCATCTATCTGTCAGCAGCTACATCAATATTGTCATAGACGATGCAAAACACTGTAAGGTTGTAAGACGCATTACTAACACTACACATCAATAATGAAGAGGCACCAATAATGGAAAAACAGCAATATGATTGGATCAGGGGAACCCAGTGTCATCTCTATGATGGCTTCATGGGAGTAAGAAAATATCTAAAATGTTTCTGAATATACTTATTGAAATAAAATCTGTGTATAAGTGGACTTCACAGTTCAAACCTACATTGTTCAAGGGTCAACTGTGTGTTTTCCCAAAATTAAATATATCTAAGAGCATACAGACAGAGAAAAGAGATAGCAATAGATATGTGTACAGAGAGAAAGGCATGAGATATTTGTGTGTGTGTGTGTGTGTGTGTGTAATTTACATTTAGAGATGATGGATGGTCATCAGCATGAATCATCTTGGAGAGAGAGGGATTCTCCTGAGATAAAGCAAAGTGTTTGTTCTGTTGTAGGAAATATATTCAAAGTTGCAATAGCGTGTGTGTGATCTGTGCGTGTTCAGTCACCCACTAATGTACTCGAGTGTGCAGATAATTAAGTGATGTTACAGTGACATTCTACCCTTTCGGTGTTTTCTCAGGAGTTTGTAGTTTCCTTATCTTGTCGGTTCTTCCGACACTCATCCGAGAACGCCATCCTGGCACCAGCCCTGCTTTTAGTTAACAAAACCCTTTCATTGGAGTTCTCCGCTGTCCCTTGTACTTTAATTTTTGTGTGTAGAGCAGAAATTTAAAAGGAGAGTGACGAGGGGTCAATATCTGAAATTCTTGCTCCACTCCTAGAATAAAAATTGGTCTATTTCAAAGGTTGTGGAAAGATCTGAGAAAAGCTATTTTACTTAATTTCCTGAATTAAAAAGATGTAATTGGTCTTCTTCTGGGAATTGGAACACTCGTAATTATTTAATGTGCAAATTATTTTAATGCCATTTGTGGTAAATCTGCAGGAGGAAAAGCGAATGCTCCTCTTGCCCATGTATACCTTGTAAAACGCGGTCACACTATCTGCTGCCCGGTGTCTGGTGTCTCAGGACGTCCTATCGTGTGAGCCGGAGGTTTTGAAGAGCCCTTGGTCATAATGAACAACTGGCTTAAGAGTCACTGCCTATGAATGTCTCCTTAATTGAATGTGGAGTCCCACTTCATCCTCAGTTGCAGGAATTTTCTCCATCAAATGGTCATCAGCATCCCTGTAAGGATTTCAATTTCTCTTGATGGTTCCTGAATTTAGCATCCATAGGCTGTATCCCATGCGGTTCAAAACCATCCTTCCTGGAGAAGAAAAGAATCACAATGTCACAACATGAGCTCAGAGCAGAACTACTTTAGCTTTCTTTACTCCAGTGCCCTGAAACAGGGGCAACCACGGGCCAACGCAGAAGTAAACACGTGCAAACAAAAGTAAACAAAAATAGTTTAAAGCGGAAATTGAAAGGAGGGATTTCTCCTTAAAGTGATATTGGAATTGGTGGTCCCCAGACCCATGGCCTATAAGATATACAAAAGCTTAAAAACTATTCTTTTCAAGTGACAGAGAGTCTGCTGAAATGTCGGAGAATCATCTGAAAATTAACAGTGAAGTAAGAACACCATCCAGGAAAGTAAGGGAGTGGAAGGATGGTCCCAAAACCCCGGACGGCCTTGAGCCTTGGTCATAGATAGGGCTCGATGCCTTCCTGTCGCAGAGTGGAAGAGAGGGGGCCGAGCATTTTTAAATTTGGCATCCTCATCTGGGCTGATTACGAGGACACCATATTTTAAAATTGAGTGAATTTTATAGCTGCAGGTTCCTTTTTCTCCACAGCCTCTCCAACACCTGTTATTGTCCTGCTGATAACAGCCATTGCTGTGCGGGAGAATCTCACTGTCATTTTGATTTGCATTTCCCTAATAGCTGGTGGGGTTGAATACCTTTTCCTATATCTGTTGGCCCTTTGTATGTCTTCCTGGGAGATGTGTCTGTTCAGGTCCTCTGCCCATTTCTTTGGCAACATGGATGGGTCTTGAGAATATTATGCTAAGCAGTATAAGTCAGACAGAACAAGTTAGGAACCATGTGATTTCACTCAAAGGGGATCTAAAACTGAAAGCAACAAATGAACAAACAAGAAAAACAGACCAGAACTCTTAGACACAACAGTTACCATTGGTTACCATAGGAAGGGAACTGGGGGACAGTGAAGGGTGAAGGGGGTCAAAGTAGGGTGATGGAAAGTTTTACTTTGGGTGTTGGGCACACAATGCAATGTTCAGGTCTTGTAGCACAGAATTGTACACTTGAAACCTATGTAATCTTATTAACCATGATCACCCCAACACATTTAATTTAAAAAGAAAAATAATATAAATAAAAATTGCAGACTCTGTACTTCCTAGAAGGCAATTAAGAACAGAAACATCTATGGTTAATATGACAGCACCGAAAATTCGTCTGTAAATTTGAACTGTTTTAGTTTTCTCATATTTTGAATTGATAAATTTGGCCAAAGAAGCACCTAGGTTTTGTAACTGAGCAGTGAGTCTGAGATCCACGTACAAGTCACCCTTTGTGAGACATCTGCATTGAAAGGGAAGCCTGCATTTGGAAGGCCCTGTCCCTGGCCGCACCAGGAGGAAGAGAATAACTAAACTCTAGGTACAGAACAACGGAGAAGGCCAGGACTTAAATCTGCATAACAGCCCTACTCTCCTAAGCTCTCCACCCAACCGCCAAATCTGTTGTGCCTAGCTGGAAATGACATTTAAGGTGATGGTTTGGGCCCTGGGGGACTACTAGGTTTTCCTGGATATCTCCCAGGTATGCAGGAGGTATACATATTATTATTAAAGTTCTGTTTATTTTTGTGTTAATCCATCCTTTTATCATAGGGGTGTTTCAGCCAAAAACCTAGAACAACGGTTGATGGAAAATTGTTTTTCCTTATTCACAAATGAAATTCACATTGTTCCTCTGTGAGTAGAAAGTACACATTTCAACACTCTCATTATTACGTAGCTTGCAAAATATGTTCTATGATCGGTCAGCATGCTACCACAAACAAAAATCAGGAAAAGTGCCAAGAAACAGAAGGGCAGAAACACGAAAGAGATACATTTATTTTCCTTCTTACCCTGGTTTTTTTTCCCCCTAGTCCATGTGCTTGCTTTTTCTTCCTTCCTCTCCTGAATTGTGCACTGAACGTCAGTAAGGTAGCACCAGGGTCAGCCCCAGCCTATGATGTGCATTTTAATGACTTGGTATCTAAACACCTGGCATTTATTTTTAGTTGTAATTGGAAGATTATATAACTTAACTAACAACATAATTGGTAACATTACCCAGCTCAGGATGTTTTGCAGCTAATGCTAAAATGTAATTGAAATGTAAATATGGTTGCAATTTTGATATGTAGCAAAGAGTTCTAATATTTTTCAATTAAAAAAAAATCAAAATGGAAAAGTCAGTTAAAAGAAGTTTAATTAAGAATTTAGAATAAAACGTATCTCCGCACTGGATATTGACTAGCTATCACATAAACCCAATGCTATGATTTTTTTTTCATTTTTAGCATACAGTAACACCTATTTCTAATGCTAATAAATGGCTGACATTGTCAGGCAAAAAGGCTCCCAATATTTTTTAAAAAATCTGACGCTGTTTGTTAAACACCTGGTGCATTAAAGTAGGGTAGAGATATGTGCACCGTTTTCCTCTATGGAAACATTAATGTTCGGGAGCTTTCCATTTTTCTTTTTTACTCATATGATATGCTGAGGTCTTTCTTTTGGTGAAAGAAAATTTACTTTCACTTTAACAAATAATTTTTTTTGCCCCATTTTTGAAGCACTAACTGTATGTATCAGCTTATATTTTCTGCCACCGTTCCTACCGATACCAAAGATAAATAAACAAGTCAAATCGGTAGCAAGAGAATTGTGCTTTATAGATGGAGTTCAGCTTCAAATGGGCACTCTCACCTCTGTGGGTCCTCACCTTTTCTGTGGTGATGGGCATATCTGATCTGACATTTTCCAGCCCACCTCTCATTGGCTGCATTTCTCCGTGAGCCCTCCCAAAGGCACAGCCTCTTAGACCCTTGGGCTTTGTCCAACAGCTGTGCAGCTCAGGAGCAGCTAAGCATTTTCATGAGGAAAAAGGACAGAGAGGTTCGGAAAGAATGTCAATCATCTCTGGTTCTACTGCAGTCCCTGCTGGTCGGAAGATAAAGAAAATACTGCTTAAGTGACTTCAGTGTAAATGCTATTTTGTTCATTTATGTCTTAAGTGGAATGGTATTGTCTGATCTAGTCTAGTTAATATAATTTGTGGAGTTAGGTCTATTTCCAGTAATTCAAAATATATAGGAAATTAGTAGATTAATGTAAATAAATATACGTATGATGATGAAATACACCTTTTAGAAAGTGATCACAGAGTTCCTAAAATAACTTTTATGTATGTGCCTATACTTTTATTAAACTATTACAAAAGATAATTGTTTACTTGAGGAATAGGACTTTTTATCTTCTGTAAAAGAAGGTTAATTACTGAAGTACTACACCAAACCATCAGTGACACAAAGGAATCTTTCAAATGCTAAC
>VMDR010037234.1:0-10283 GCA_007922815.1 Macrotus californicus | reverse complement strand
TTATATGGCCATATTCATCACACAATATGCAAAGTAGGTGGTTTTATTTCAGCTTACAAATCATAAACTTCAGTCATGCAGCTGAAATGCTGCATTTAGAAAGCTAAAAATTCCTTTCATTCCTGTATAGAGAACACCATTAGCTTCTTTCAAGAAATTTCTTCTAATTTTGTTGCTACTCACTTCCTACATTCTCATCTTATTCTTGTGACTACAAACACCCACTTGTTTTAAGTTAATTTATCTTTACTTGATTTTTTAAATTTTTTTACTTGCTTTTTTAAAATTCTCACATGAAGATATGTTTATTGATTTTAGAAAGAGGAAAGGAGGGAGGAAAGAGGCGGGAGAGGGGGAGAAAGAGAGAGAGAAAGAGAAACATCAATGTGAGAGAAAAACAAGGATCATTTGCCTTCTGTACACTCCCTGACTGGGGATCAAACATGCAACTTAGGTATGTACCATGACCAGGATCAAACCTGCAACTTTTTGGTGTGCGGCTTGACACTCCAACAAACTGAGCCACCCAACCAGGGCTATTTGTTTTTCACAAGGTAATGTATGATGCATGTAAAAAAAAAAAGGGAAGGGGGAGTGATTTCTTGTGTTCGCTAATTTCCATGAAAAAATATTCCTCCATGGCCTATTCCAGGTTATCATGATTTAAAAATCAAAGAGGGAGTGAAACATTAATGTGTGGTTGCCTCTAGCATGCCCTCTGCTGAGGACCTGGCCTGCAACCCAGGCATGTCTCCTAGACTGGAAATCGAATTGGTGACCCTTTGGTTCACAAGTCAGTACTCAATCCACTGAGCCACATCAGCCAGGGCAATTTTTAACAATTTCTGAATACAAGGATAAGATGGCTCCAGCATATTACTGTTTACATCTATATCTGTATATCAATATTCACCTATCTTTGTAGTAATAATATACTAAAATGTTAACATTTCAGGAATTGGAATGGAGGCATAGGTAGATACACTTTGCCTCCTTGCACAACCAAAAGAAGGACAACAAATTTTAAAACAAAAATCAACCAGAACTGCCAGAAAATTGAACTGTATGGAAGTCCAACAGCCAAATAGTTAAAGAAGAAGCAATCATCCAGAGCAGTAGGAGGGGCAGAGACGGGCAGCCAGGGTGGAGAGGACTTGCGTGGCAAGGTGACAGGTAGAGAATCAGGTCAGGCGGTCCTACTTTGCATGTGGATAAACAAGGAGGAACAACTGGGGAGCAAGAGAGATTGAGTAACCTAGGGTTCCAGTGCAGGGAAATAAAGCCTCAAAACCTCTGACTGAAAAACCTGTGGGGGTTGCAGCAGCAGGAAGAACTCCCAGCCTCACAGGAGAGTTCATTGAAGAGACCCGCAGGGTCCTAGAACATACACAAGCCCATCTACCTGGGAATCAGCACCAGAAGGGTCTTATTTGCTTGTGGGGAGCAGAGGAAGTGACTGAAAGCCAGCCAAGAGCCAAGCAAGCGGCATTGTTCCCTCTCTGACTTCTCCTGCACATGCAGCACCATGAGTAGCCCTGCCCTGTCAAAAACCTAAGGCTCCACCATAAGATAATCAGCTGATTTTTCAAAAGAAATCTTATAGACAAGAAGGGACTGGAAAGAAGAACTCAAAGTCATGAAAGGCAAGGACCTACATCCAAGATTACTCTATCCAGCAAAGCTATCATTTAGAATGGAAGTCCTTTCCAGATAAGGTCAAGTTAAAGGAGTTCATCACTTCCAAGTCCTTATCATATGAAATGTTAAAGGGATTTATCTAAGAAAAAGAAGAAGATAAAAACTATGAACAGTAAAAGACAACAAACTCACAATTATCAACAACCAAACCTAAAAAAACTAAAACTAAGCAAACATCTAGAACAGGAACAGATTCATGGAAATGGAGATCACCTGGAGGGTTATCAGTGGGGAGGTGGAGGAGGAAGAATGGGGAAAAGGTACAGGGTATAAAAAACAGAAATGGTAGGTACAAAATAGATGGGGGAGGTTAAGGATAGTATGGGTAATGGAGAAGCTTAAGATCTCATATGTATGACCCATGGATATGAACTAAAGTGGGTGGATGCTGGTGGGAGTAGGGGTACAGGGCAGAGGAGAATAAAGGGGAGAAAAAATGGGACAACTATAATAGCATAATCAATAATATATATTAAAAAAAATTTCAAGAATTTGAGGGAAGAAAAGCTGAGTGTGTTTGTACTCTTCTTACAATGTTCTGTAAGTCTGAAATTTTAAATAATGTCAAATTAAACAATATTTTAAAAATAGTAATGCCAGGTTGCAATCTGAATGTAAACATAAAACAAAAAAGCTTCTAAAAGAAAACACAAAAGAATATCTTCATAACCGTGGAACTCAGAAAGATTTTTCAAACATGGTATAAATTATATTTCTTAAATCACAGAGGAAAAATATGATAGGTTGAAATTCATTAAAATTAAGATGTCTTATTAAGAAATATCTTTAAGAGAATAAGTCAGACAGAAAGATATTTATAACATATGTAACTGAAAAATACCACATAGCTAGAGGAGGGGACCCAAAAAACCCCAGAATTATCATCTGGAGGGTGGGTCCTTTGTACTACAGGCACCCCCTGCTAGATGAGTGTTCTAGGAACCCATCTGTATCAGTGTACCAGCTAGCATTGTTGTGAAAAGCTGCATTCGCCTTCAGTAAATGTTTTTTGGAGACTCTTTCCAAGTGTTTGCCCTTATCATGATCCGAGATTTACAAGAGCACCCGCCCACACAGCACTGGGTGTTCAACTGTTTTTGACCAAAGGGCATGACTCCCATGCCCCAACCTCCCTATTCACTTGATCTCTTCCCAAGTGACCTTTTTTTTGTTTCCCCAGAAGAAAATAATCCTCAAAGGAAGGTGTTCCAAAAGTGGAAGAGGTAAAACAAAAAATAGCACAAGGACTATAAGGCATCAAAATTGATGAGTTCACAAACTGTCTTGAGCAGTGCAAAAATGTCTTGATAGGTGTATTTTGTTGAATGGAGAGTACTTTGAAGGTGACGAAAGTTTAAACATGTAGGAATAAACATACAATTTTTTATAAATAAATTCAGGTTTTGGGGGGTGCCCCCCTTGTATACAGGCCTCCTACAAACTGATTTTTAAACAATAGAAAAATGTCAAGGGACTTGAATATACTCTTCACAAAAGTGTAAACTCAAGACAGCTTTTATATGTGAATATATAAAAAGATTCTCAAATAAACTAAGTACTAGGATAAAGCTAATTAAAAATCATATAATACTACCACATACTCAATAGGATGATAAAGATGAAAGGGATCAACAATATCAAATATTAGTGACTGGCATACTTATATGGAATGAAAACTCAAAATCACTTTGGATACCAGTTGAGTATTATCTACCCAGGTTGAACATATAAATATGACCCAGTTATGATCCAAGTATTAGACTCCACATGTGCACCAATAGACAAGTACATGAAAGTATACAGCAGCATTATTCTTTAATAGCCCAACACTATAACTATCCTAAACAACCCTCCACAGTAAATGGTAAACTGTATCTGATTCATCCCACTGGAAAGCTATACAACAATGAAAATTAATGAACTAGTGATACCGGGAACACAAATTTCACAAATAAAAGTGAGTGAAAAACAGACTCAGAAGAATACATACTATACAACCATTTTATAATAGAAAATTCCAAAGCCAATAAAACCAACCTATAGTACTAAAAGTCAGCACAGCAATTGCCTTTGGAGAGGAAGAAAGAGTGGAGACTGGAAAGGGCATGAAGGCAGTTCATGGGGTGCTAGTGATGTTTTATGTCTTGACTTGTGACACTGTTATGTGTTAACTGCCACTGCATTGAGCTGTACACTGATATAGAGGGTGGGGCAAAGTTGTTCTTATGGTAGACAATACAATAATTAATAAATAATACAAGAATATACTGTTTCATGTACTCAAAACTGCAAATCTACTTTTGCCCCACCCTATCTATATAGTTCTCTGTGTATACTTCAGTCAAATTATTTTTTAAAGTTAACATGACATGATTGTCTTAACTGATGCAGAAAAAGCATTTGACAAGATTCAATGCCCTTTCCTGATTAAAAAAATAACACTCAATAAACTAGGAATAGAAGGAAACTATCTCAACATATTAAAGGCCACACATTAAAACCCCACAGCTAACATCATACTCAGTGATGAAAGACTAAAAGCTTTTCTAAGGCTGGAAACAAGCCCAAATGCCCACTCTCTTGCCACATCCATTCACAGTACTGGAAGTCCTAGCCAGAGAAATTAGGCCTGAAAAAGAAATATAAGATATTCAAATTGGAAAGGAAAAAGTAAAACTATGCCTGTTCACACATAACATGATCTTATATGTAGAAAACCCTAAAGATTAAAAAAAAAAAACTGTTAGACCCAATCAACAAATTCAGTAAAAATGTAAGATATAAAAACCAACATGCAACAATCAGTTGTCTTTCTATACACTAACCAAATAATCTGAAAAAGAAATTAAGAAAAAAATTCCATCTACAATTGCATCAAAAATAATACATTACTTAGAAACAAATCTAATCAAGGAAGTGAAAAATTTGTATACTGAAAACTGACAAAGTATTGCTAAAAGAAATTAATGAGGACATTCTGGAACGACAATCTGTGTTGACAGATTGGAAGGCAATATTGTTAAGCCCATACAAATCAAAGCAATCTACAAACTCAATGCAATTCCTGTCAAAATCTACATAGCATTTTTTTTCTTTGCAGAAGTAGAAAAATTCACTCTAAAATTCATATGGCATGTCAAGGGTCCCCTGAATAGCCAAAACAATTTTGAAAAAGAAAAACAAAGTTAGAAGACTCAAATTTCCTGATTTCAAAACATATTACAAAGTCACAGTAATTAAAACAGTGTGGAAATGTCATAAAGACAAGACAAATACACCAACAAATAATAGAGAGGCCAGAAATACTCTCATGTATATGGTCAAGTGATCTTCAACAGAAGTGTCAAAATCACACAATGGACGTCTCGTCAACAAATAGTGATGGAAAAATTGCTTATTTTCTTTCAAAAGAAGGCAGAATCGTAACTTATACCATACACAAAATTATTTTAAAATCTAAGTATAAGACCCAAAATTATAAAATTTTAAGAAGAAAACAGAGGAAAAGCTTTATGGCATTGGTCTGGTTAATGATATGTAAGACATGACAACAAAAGCAAAGATGAAAGCAAAAATAGACAGATGAGCCCTGGCCAGGCAGCTCAGTTGGTTGGAGTGTTGTCCCATACATCAAAAGGTTGTAGGTTCAATCCCTGGACAGGGTACATGCCTAGGTTGTGGGTTCAATACCCAGCTGGCCCTTATGAGAGGCAACCAATCAATGTTTCTCTTTCACATCAACATTTCTCTCCCTCTCTTTCTCACTCCATAAAAGTCAATAATAAACATATCATTGGGTGAGGATTAGAAAAAAATAGGCAAATTAGACTACATCAAACTTGAAAACTTTTCTGTATCAGAGAAGACACCTGACATAGTGAAAACGCAACCTAAGGAAAGGAAGAAAATATTTGCAAACTTTGCTTAGTTGCTATAAAAACCAGACTGGGTAGCTTAAACAACAGATGGTTATTTCTCATGGTTCTAAGGTTTGGGAACTCCAATATCTGGGTAAGAGCATCATCAGGTTCTTGGTGATGGCCCTCTTCCTGGCTTGCTAAATAAGAGCCACCTTATTGCTATACCCTCACATGCCCAAGAAACAGGGGGTTCTGGTCTCTCTTTCCTCTACTTAGATAATAAAGGTAATAATCTCATCATGGGAGTTCCACACTCGTGACCTCATCTAAACCTAATTACTTCCCAAAGGCCGCACCTTTTAAGTATTTGACCTATCCATTTAAGAAGGATAAATATTTACTCCATACATTCTTCCTCTGGCCCCCCAAAATTCATGTCCTTCTTGCATGCACATTACATTCATTTCATCCCAACAAAAGTCTTTTTTTTTTTAAGATTTTATTTATTCATTTTTAGAAAGAGGGGAAGGGAAGAAGAAAGAGGGAAAGAAACACCAACGTGTGGCTGCTGCTCCCACACCTCCCACTGGGCACCTGACCCTCAACCTAGGTGTGCGCTCCAACTGGGAATTGAACCCATGACCCCTTGGCTCACAGGCTAGCACTCAATCCACTAAGCCACACCAGATAGGGCCCAACAAAAGTCTTAATTATTTCAACATAAAGTCTAAAATTTTAGCTAAATCAGATTTAGGTGAGACTTGGATACCATTCATCCTAAGGCAAAATTCGTCTCCAGAAAGTTCAAACAAGACAACTTCTATGCTTCCAAAATACAATGGTGGGACGGGCCAAAATCAGAGATCAGAAGAAAGGGCTTCTGGTCAGATGGAGGCACAGGTAGAGACATGCTTCACCTCCTTGCACAACCACAAGAAGAATTATAACTAAACCTCAAAACAAAAAACACCCAGAACTATCAGAAAGTCAAACTGTATGGAAGTCCAACACTGAAGGATTTAAAGAAGCCACATTTATCCATATGGATAGGAGAGGCAGAGATACAGAGTTGGGATGGAGAGTCAAAGAGACATAATGCGGCACAGGGAAGCAGTGGCAGTGGTGTAAGGGGCAGTCCCACATTCATGTATCATGGATAAAAATCAGGAAGGTGATACCTTAGGAGCAAGCAATTCCAGCCTCAGGTCAGGCCATTATAGTCCAGGGTTCCAGAATTAGGAAGATAAAGCCCCCTAACTTCTGGCTATAAAATCCAGTTGGGGTTGAGGCAGAGGAAGAAACTGCCAGTTTTTTAGGAGAGACCATTTAAAGGAACTGCAGAGACTTGGAATGTATGCAAACCCATCCACGCTGGGATTCACCACCATGGCAACAGCTGGAAAGGTGCCAGTCACATACAGGAAGTGGATGAAGTGACTGGAAATGGGGCAAGTGCCACTCAAACCTCCAGAAGCCAGGCAGTGGCGTTGTGCTCTCTCCAAACCCTCCCCTCTCAAAAAGCTGTGAAGTAGTGAAGCGGGTTGCCCTGCCCTGGCAAATGCTAAAGGCTCGGCCTCATACAACTTAACAGATGCACTAAGACAGGGAGTCAAAGCAACATTACCTAATACACAGAAACAAACATAGCAAGGCTGCCAAATTGAGGAGACAAGGAAATATGGCCCAAATGAAAGAAGAGAATAAAAACCCAGGAAAAGAACTAACCAAAATGGAGATAGCCAACTTATCAGATGCCGAGTCCAAAACACTGGTGACTAGGATGCTCAGATAACTGATTGAGTTGGCCAATGACATAAAGGAAGAAACGAAGGTTACATTAAGTGAAATAAAGAAAAGTATATGGGGAATCAATAGTGAAGAAAGGAAGTTGGGATTCACATCAACAATTTGGAACACAAGGAAGAAATAAGCACTCAACCAGAAAACAGAAAGAACAAGAATTCAAAAAAACAAGGATGGTATAAGAAGCCTCTGGGACATCTCCAAACATGCCAACATCCAAGTCATAGGGCTGCCAGAAGGAGAAGAGGAACAGCAAGAAATTGAAAACTTATTTCAAAAAAAATAATAATAATGAAAGCAAACTTCCCTAATTTGATAAAGGAAATAGACATACAAGTCCAGGAAGCACAGAGAGCCCCAAACAAGTTGGACCCAAAGAGAAACACACCAAGACACATCATAATTAAAATGCCAAAGATTAAAGATAAAGATAAAGAGAGAATCTTAAAAGCAGCTAGAGAAAAGCACTGTGTTAACCTACAAAGAAGTCCCCATAAGACTGTCAGCTGATTTCTCAAAAGAAACTTTGCAAGCAAGAAGGGGCTGGTAAGAGGTATTCAAAGTGATGAAAAGCAAGGACCTACATACAAGATTACTCTATCCAGCAAAGCTATTATTTAGAATCAAAAGGTAGATAAAGTGCTTCCCAGACAAGGTAAAGCTAAAGGAGTCCATCATCACCAACCCATTATTACATTATGAAATGTTAAAGGGATTTATTTAAGAAAAAGAAAATCAAAACTATGAACATTAAAATGACAACTCAACAACTGAACCTAAAAAAACTAAACAAAACAGCCCTGGCTGGTGTAGTTCAGTGGATTGAGTGCCAGCCTGAGAACCAAAGGGTCGCTGGTTAAATTCCCAGTCACGGCACATGCCTGGGTTGTGGGCAAGGTCCCTAGTAGGGGGCATGTCAGAGGCAACCACACATTGATGTTTCTGTCCCTCTCTCTAAAAATAAATACAATCTCTTAAATAAATAAATAAACAAACACACCAAACAAATGAAAAAAACAAGCAACCACAACAGGAACAGAATTATAGATATGGAGATCATTTGGAGCATTACCAGCTGGGACAGGGAAGGGGAAGAATGAGGGAACAGGTGCAGGGATTACGAAGCATAACTGGTAGGTACAAAATAGGCCAGGGGATGTTAATAATAGTATAGGAAATGGAGAAGCCAAAGAACTTTTATCTATAACACATGGACATGAACTAAGCAGGGAGAATGCTGGAGGGAAGGAGGGTACCAGGTAGAGGAGGGCAAAGGGGGGAAAATTGGGACAACGGTAATAGCATAATCAATAAAATATACTTTAAAAAAAAAGAAATCAGAAGAAAGGATGACAAGTCCTAAGGAAGTCCAAACCTAGCACGGCAAGTACCATTTGATATTAAATCTTGATAATAATCTCTTTGGTTCCATACTCTGCTCTCTGGACCCAACTGGGCATGGCACTACCCCTACAGATATTCATTCAGCTTGGTGGAGACACGCACATGTGGCTCTGCTAGACAGAAGTCCTATCCTTTGAAACGGGTATAAGTAGCCCTCCCTTAGACCTGTGCAATCTGGGCCTATGGTGTAAATAGCAGTCCTGATGACCTCTGAATCACCTTTTGGGTCCTTATTCCCTTTTCTTAAAGGATAATGCATGTTCACAGCCTTCCTTCATTCCAACTATTTTCTATTTCTTTTAGTCACAGCTGGCAGCATTTCTGCTGGTATAATTCCACCTCTTTTCCCAGCTTCTGTTGAGATAATTAGGCCCATGGCTCATGCTAACATCCTTAATAAATGGTTGGTCAGCCATACTCTTGGTGTTTTCTTCTGAACATGCTTCCCTATTTTTTAAAATATAGACAGGCTGGGAATTTTCAGAATCTTTAAGTTCTGGTTTCTTATTGCTTAATAATCCTTTTCAATTCATTTCTCTCCTCTTACATTTTACTGTAAGCAGTTAGAAGGAACCAAGCCACTCCTTCAACATTTTGCTTAGAAACCTCCTCAGCTAAATATCCAATTTTATTGCTCCCAATTTCTACTCCCCAAAAAACACCAGAAAATGAGCACTACCCAGCCAAATTCTTTTTTCCTTTATAATAAGGGTAGCCTTTCTCCACCATCCAGTAACAGTCCTCATTCTCATCTGAGAACTCATCAGAATGGACTTTAAATCCATATTTCTACCAATATTCTGCTGTTCATGATTATTTATGTATTCTCTAGAAGATGGAGGTTTTCCCTCCAGCTTTCCTCTTTTCATTCTGAACTCTCACCAGTCACCATCAGCAGTCCCTTAACAGTGATGTCAGCTCTTTCTAGCAGGCACCTCAAAACTTTTCCAGCTGTAATACCCATTACCCAGTTCCAAAGTCACTTTCATATTTTTGGGTATTTGCTAAAGCAGCACTCCATTTATTGGTACCAATTACTGTCTTAATCAGCTTGGGCTGCTAGAACAAATACCATAGACTGGGTGGCTTAAGCAACAGAAATGTATTTCCAACAGTTCTGGAGTGTGGGATTTCCATGATCTATGTGCCACTATTATCAGGTTCTCGCTGAAGGCTCTCTTCTTGGCCTACAGATGGCTATCATTATATCTTCATAAGGCAAGAGAGGGAGAACTCTGGTCTTTTTGACTCTTCTAATAAGGGCACTAATCCATTATGGGGGCTCCACCCTCATGACCTGATCTAAACCTAAGTGCCTCCCAAAGGCCCCACCTCCAAATATGATCACACTGAGGGGTTAAGGCTTCAACATATACATTCAGTCTATAATTCTCTCTCTTCTGTATTTTCTCACTCAGTCACTGCTATAATTCTGAATCTGTACTAGCTTCCATATTCATATATTCTGCCAGTTTTTCTTTCTTAACCTCTTCATTCATATCCATCCACTCTATCTGA
>VMDR010037233.1:0-10283 GCA_007922815.1 Macrotus californicus | reverse complement strand
ACCAAGATTTGCAAGTCTGTATTCTACACTTGCTCATTGCTTATGCTTTATGCTACCCACTATCCTCTCTGTCCCTTTATTTCCCCTAAAGTGCAGATATTTTCTCACTCAATCCAACACTCAAGCCTCCACCTAGTAACTCTACTTCACTCATCTCTCACCACCCTCTATTCCATACCCACCTCCTCTGAGCATCCACAGTAACTCACAAATGCTCATTCCTCTTCTTCTATGTTTTTCTCTGTTCTACTTTAAGTTCACTGAAGGCAAAGACTGTATCTGACTTACCTTTGCTGTATCCCTAGCACTTATTGTGACTAGCACCTGTAAGGCTTTAATAAATGCTGACTGAATTAACTAATGTAATATTTTATGTCTATAGAGTAGAATACAGTTCATCCATTAAAATGATGCCATAGCATATTTGATGATTTAAAAAGTTGTTAGTGATATAGAATAAAGAAAAGCAGTCCTTTCACCCACTGCCCTTAATTCTCAAGTCCCAAGACAACGCTCTTTGAAACCAACAGGATATACCACTGTGTTCTTAGATGCTACTTCTGTTAGCGGTCACAAGGAGTTTAAGACTTCCAGTTATTTCATTGTACTCCGACTTCTAATCTGCTTAAGGCTCTGACTGGGTCTTTTTCTTTTTTGACTTTCACCTCCCTTTTTCTCTTTCAGTTTTTCTACTGTACTCTTTAAAAGATCAGTCATCAGTGAACTCCCCTACAATCATCTCAGTGCCTTCATCTCTTCTTGTTCTAATAAAAATTCTGCTTTATCCCTAATTTACCTGTTTCCTTGAAGCCTTCCCAAGTGGTGGCTCTTTTTCTCTTCCATATATATTATACCCTTAGACCTGAGGTAGAAAAGATATCCTCCACACAAAAATCACATACAAATAGCTACTGCATTTCTATATACTGACAATGAAATTTCAGAAAAAGAAATTTAAAAAAATTACAACTGCAAACAAAAGAATAAAATACCAAGGAGTAAAGCTAACAAAGGATATGCGGGACCCATATACTGAAAACTACAAAGCATTATTAAAAAGAGATTGAAAAAAGACACAACAAAGTGGAAAGCTAATCCATGTTCATAGATTGCATTAAATCTGTATATTGCTTTGGGTAATATGGACATTTTAACTATGTTGATTATTCCAATCTCCATCAAAACCCCTATGTCATTTATTAAAGAAATAAAACATCATCATATTTGTATGGAACCACATAAGACCCTGAATAGCCAAAGCAATCCTCAGAAAGAAGAAAGAAGCCAGAGGCATCATACTACATGACTTCAAATTATACTACAGAGCCACCATAATCAAAACAGCCTGGTACTGGCAGAAAAACAGACACAGAGACCAATGAAACAGAACTGAAAGCCCAGAAATAAAACCAAATGTACACCAACAAATAGTTTTTGACAAAGGAGCCAAAACCATAGAAAGGAAAACCTTTTCAATAAATTGTGCTGGGAAAACTGGGAAGCCCCATGCAAAAGAATGAAACTAGACTGTTCTTGGTCCCCATATACAAAAATTTACTCAAAATGGATCAAAGACCTATATGTAAGACCTGAAACAAAAAACTACATTAAAAAAAAACAAACATAGGCCCTAAACTTATGGAGAACATGTATGTGTTTGGCCCCAAAACAAGGGAAATAAAGGCAGAAATGAATGGAAGAGACTGTATCAAACTAAAAGCTTCCGCACAGCAAAAGAAACCACCAATAATACCATATGATCTCACCTATAAGTGGAACCTAATCAACAAAACAAGCAAGCAAAATACAACCAGAGACTGAAAATAGAGAACAAACTGACAGTAACCAGAGGGAAGAGGGGTGGGAGTAGTTAAGGGTAAAGGGAGCCAAGAATATGGTCATGGAAGATGATTTGACTTTGAGTGGTGGGCACACGATACAATGTGCAGCTGATGTATCATAGAATTATACATTTGAACCTATGTAATCTTATTAACCAGTGTCACTCCTATAAATTTAACAAAAAGAATACAAAATAAAGACACTCTCCTTGTTCCTCATTACCATTTCCAAACTATTTTTACTTCCTTCTTCCCAAAGAAAAAGGAAAAAACCTTTCAGCTTTGAATATCGTGTCACTAGAGGGTTATAATCCAATAACCCTCAGTCATCTAAGACCCTGACGATTTTCTCTTGACTCTACCTCTTTCATTTGGTCATAATCTAGACCATATGTAACCTCTGATGCATTTTTTTATATTCTCAATTTTAACTACTGAGCTCTCTTCCTGATATCTTTAATTTTTCCGTCTCACTCATTTTTTTATCCCATTCCATCAATTCCTTTATCACCCCAACAAGTACAATTGCAGTTTACTCACTGAGTTCTTTCCCTATACAGCTTAAATCCGTAACTCATGATACTGTCTTGTACACAACTTAAATTTCTTCCTCATTTTCTTTTCACTGTATTTGTCTAGCTAACATCCAATTCTGGGTAAATGCAACTGGGACAAGCTGGAAAAACAAAAGCTACAAAACAATGCTGGTATTGTTTTATTTTAAATTCATGGTTGCTAATCTTAAATGAGACTTTATTACTGTGTAGCAACCTTTCTAAATTTCCCTAGTCACTGTTTACTTTCCTGGCCATGGTTTCATACTCTTTTCCATCTTCTCAGGCACTGCCATCCCCTTCGTCACCCTCATCGGTAGCTCATGAGGATAAAACCGGAAAAATCAGAGTCAGAAGTCCACGGGTGTTCACACAGCAAGCCCACCTACCTGCATCTATGCATATGTAAGTATGACTGATCTTTCGTGTTACCTGAGGCCAATCCCTCTCCCCTGTTCACTCCAGCATGTCTTCTTTCTCTCCTGCATCGTTTTTCTGCCTATCAGCTTAGCAAAAACTATTATCTGTCCTGCCTAAAAAGAATCTTCTTTTGATCAATAGTCCCCTCAGGCTAGCAGCCTATTTGTCTGCTCTACTTGACAGTGAAACCTGTTCCAAAGGAAGTCTGCTTCACTTCTCCAAGTCCCACCTTCCATCATCTGATACCTTCCTAACTAGGGCTTTGCTACATGGCTTTAGCTTGGTTGATTACATAACACATTTCCAAGCCTGGACATCTCTGAAAGTGAAAGGGAGCATAAATAATTACTACTTTGAGGCAGTGGGCATAAAGCAGGACTGTCTCGGGCAACTTGGACATGTGGTTAGCATACCAATACTTGCAAGGTTGCTAAATCCAACTGTCTAACCTCAGGTCTCATCTTACTTGACCTTTTTGTACCATGCACTTTTTTATTTTGGCTTGTAAATTACCAAAAACCTCTATTTTTTTCCCTCTTACTTCACTTACTGATCCTTTTCAGTCTCGTCTGTCAGCTTTGCCTTATCTACACAACCTCTAAGCTGTGGAGTTTGCTAGACTCAGCCTTTAATCCTTTCTTTCTCTTCTGTTTTTCTCTACTATATTCACCCAGTTGGTATCGATTAATTATCAACTGTACATCTCTACTTGGAAGGCTCTACTGAACTCCAAACTCATCTATCCAACTGCCTACTGAACACCTACATTAATATATTAGACCTCTTCAATTTAACATAAGTGGTCATTTTTCCTCTATAGACTTGGGGCCATTCATGATTACACTTTCTCTTATATTTGCCCTAATGCATTCCTGCCCCCCATACTGCTATCACCTTGATTAAAGCCATCATCTCCTGTCACCTGAATTATCACAGCAACTTCCTTACCGATTTCAGTGTTTTTTTCCCTTCAGCAATCTCCCCATGCCCCGTATCCATAGTATATGCTCAACAGAACATACAAGATGATCGTTGGACATTTTAAGTCAGAGCATGCCATTCGACTGCCCAAAACCCTGCGGTGGCAAATCATTTCGATCAGTTGTAAACGTCCAAGTCCTTCAGTGGTCTATAAAACCCTACAGTGTCACACCCCATGTCCTACTCTTTTCTTCTTTACTCATTCTGTTCCTGCCACACTGTCTTTCTTGCTCTTTGGGAATGTTCTTCCCTGAACTTTCTGTGTAATTGTCTCCCTTACTTTCTTTATGCCTCTTCAAGCATCCCGTTAATAGTAAGGCTTCCCTGACTGACTTGTTTTAAACTGCAACCCGCCACCCCCATCATCTACAGCCCCTCTGGTCTCCTGCATTGCTTTATATTCTTCCTAGCACTTATACCTCATAGCATGTAACACTTATCTATCTACCTATCATCTCTATCATCTATCAATCAATTCCCTCCTCCTCTTATACCTGAGGCCAAACTGTGATGTGTCTACTTCCATTGGGTTATAAACTCCACTAAGATAGAGATTGTATCTGCTTTTTTCTTGTCTCCTAGAATAGTGCATAAAGCATGGTAGATACTTAAAAGATAATGTGTTAAATGAGTGTATGAATGTCTGGTCTAACTCAGTGTGGAGTGGATTAAATATAGTCATAACAACAATGATAACTACTACCAATTTTCAACTGATTTTTATATAGTTTGAATCTCATATTCATGGAGAGAAAAGGAGTCAGTAAAGAAACTATGCATAAAATTGTTAATAAAAGTTATCTTTGAGTGTTGGGAATATAGAGGATTGTAATTTATTTATTTACTTTATTTTCCTGTGTAGCTATCCTTTCTAAATGTTCTGCTGGAAGCCTATCTTATTATAAAAATTTAGTTCCTCTTTTTGTTCTTCTTTTTGTTTTTCTTATAATCAGGCTCTTTCACAGGGACCAAGCTCTATTTAGAAAAAAAGATACATTTAAAAATAATACTTCACAAAAAACAGATAACTCTAATCCTGACTTTTAGTTTACATGAGGTTTGCTTACTATATTTACTATACACACCTGTTGTGAGTCTTTAAGAGAAAAAGGTAAATGAGAAAATCTCTCCACAGAATTTTTTGCCAGACACAGGCCTACTTAGCAAGGCATTCCTAGCTTACAGAAGAAAAACTGAATCGTAGTTTTCCTGATTTCAGCACTGAAATGATTAAAGAATGCAAAAACTGAAAAGGATCAAACAAAAAATTTCAGTCTCCCAAGTTTCAATAATGCAATATTCATGGTAAAAAATTAATCTATTCCCTAAATTGCAGTAAAAATTTTAAAAGATAAAGCAAATATAACATCTGAGACACTAAAATATACCTAAGGGATTTATAAACAGACTTTTGGACTCAAATGTGGCTTATGAGTTTGCAGAATTGAAGCTAATTGAATTTGGAAATGTCAGCCACAAGTTATAAGCAAAATCAAATGTTATGAGGTTTCAAGCTCAAATCTTGTTTAAGCTCGAATGAACTCAATTTACAAATTGAGAATTTTTACTTTCTGAATAAAACGTGTATGGGAGGAAACACTTTTATCAGCAACTAATTGAGAGTTTATAACTATACAGTCTATTCTATTTTTCCAAATTATTGAAATACTTTGTGACTTGAAGAAAAGATTTGAAGGTGAGGAGTGGAAAGAAAGCAAATGAGATGGCCCATTTGTCTTCTAACAGTCAGAATATTGACTAGGAATGTAAGGAAGAGGCTAAGTAAGACACTTTGTACATTTTTCTTGACGAGTACATGAGGCTGGGACTGCCAGGACGGGTGATGCAATCCCCTTGTTACCTCTCCAAACTGTAACTAGAAGGTGCCACTATCAGGAATCAAAATAATATCAGCACATTTTAAAGGGGTCTTATTTCTGGTCTCAAGAGATCCACCATCATATAACAGGCAGCCAGGACACTGGACATGTGGATCCAAAGAGTAATGCTTAGCAATAGTGCAAACCACAGAGGGTAAGAAAGATGAGTGGATTGGCAGGAGCCTATATGGGCTGACAACATAAAACAGGATAAGTGGATAATGGATCTAAATTGTAGATGCCAATAAAAAGAGTATAAAATGATAAGAGACTAGTTAGAAGGTCAAAGATGACTTGCTCTTCTGATGACAATGCACAAAGGAAGTATTCTGTGTCTGTGACTCTAGTAGCCTCGTGGCTACAAACTGAGTGAACACCAGTTCGCCTATGAAGGTGTGAGAGTTCCATGAGAAAGGGCTTACTTCTTATTCTTTCCAGGAAGGTTTAATGGATTTAGTTCGCCTAGTCTTATTTACTCACTTTTCCCAAAAGATACTTCGTCCTGCTTATTAATGATTTATTTGATGTATATCTTCTAATATATGTCCCTCTTTCCTCATATTCAGGTTTTGGCACAATTGAAAAGATGAATCAGTATCCTTTCACTTTATGAACCTTCTCTGATGATGTTCTATCAACATCTCAGTCTCCAGCCCCAGGCAAGTGTTAATGTCTTGTCACTCACAAAACCGGGTTTTGTCTTGAACTCTGTCCCACATCTTCTGGACCAGTATCTTCCTAAAGCATATAGTGTTTAATACCCACAGGGATCTAGGCAGCTGTTCTAATTCTGGCATGCATGTGGAAATCAAATGATACCTTGAGATAAATAAAATTGAAAACACAATAACCCCAAATCTATGGGACACAGTCACAGCAGTTCTAAGACAATATTGATAGCAATAAGGCCTACCTGCAAAACAAGAAACACCTCAGTAAACAATCCAAACTTATACCTAAAGGACAAGAAAAAAACAGAATAAGAGAACCCAGAAATAAACCCATGTAAGACATGAAATTGGACCACTCTTTTACACCATTTACAAAAAAAAATAGGTTAAAGACTTAAATCTGAGATCTGAAACTACAAAACTACTAAAAGAAAACATAGGTAGTAAACTATTCGACATCAGTCTTAGTAATATCTTTATGGATATAGCCCCTTGAGCAAGGGAAGCAAAAGCCAAAACAAATGAGACTATATTAAACTAAAAAGTTTCTGCACAGCAAAGGAAACCATCAACAAAACAAAAGGACAACCTACTGAATCAGAGAATATATTCTCAAATGATATATTCAGTAAGGGGTTGATTTCCAAAATATCTGAGAAACACATACAACTCAATAACAAAAATATAAACCATTCAATCAAAAATGGGTAGAGGACATGAAGAGACATTTCTCCAAAGAGGACATACAGATGGCCAACAGGCATATGAAAAGATGCTCAACATCACTAATCATCAGGGAAATGAAAATCAAAACCACAATGAGATACCACCTTACACCTTTTGGAATGGCTATTACCAATAACACAAGAAATATCAAGCATTGGAGAGAATATGAAGAAAAGGGAACACCTGTACACTTTTGGTAAGAATGCAGACTGGTGCGGCTACTATGATGATTCCTTAAAAAACTAAAAATAGAACTATCATACAATCCAGCAGTCCCTCTTCTGGTTATTTATCCAAGGAAGACAAAAACACTATTTTGAAAAGATATATATACCCATCTGTTTATTGCTGCATTATTTAAAATAGCCAAGGCATAGATGCACCCTAGCTGTCCATTGATAGATGAATGACTAAAGAAGATGTGACATGCACACTCACAGACACACACACGCAGTGAAATATTACTCAGCAATATAAAAGAAGGAAATCTTGCCATTTATGACAACACAGATGGACCTAGAGGGTATTATCCTAACTGAAATAAGTGAGACAAGAGAAGGAAAGATAACTACATGGTTTTGCTTATGTGTGTAATCTTAAAAAAGAAAGAAAGAAACAAGAGACTCTTAGAAATAAAACTGGTGGTTGTTTTGAGGGGAGAGAGATGTGGGCATAGGTGAAAAAGGTGAATATAGTCAATTGAGATCATGATAAGTTTACATGGTGACGGATGTTTACTAGATTTAGTGTGGTGATCGCATCGTAAGTTGCAAAAATGTCGAATCACTATATTGTACACTTGAAACTAATATAATATTGTATATCAACTATTCTTAAAAAATTTTAAAATAATAAAACTATCTCATTATAAAATGGGCAGAGGACCTGAACAGGCATTTTTATAAGTAAAAAATACAGATGGCCAACAGATACATTAAAGGATGCTCAATATCACCAGTTATGAGGGAAATGCAAAGCAAAATGTAAATTGGTGCGACCACTATGGAAAACAATATGGAAGTTTTTCAAAAGATTGAGAAGATGACCCAGCAAACCCTCTCCTGGGTATCTACCCTCAAACTTGAAAACACTCATTCATATGGATATATGTACCCCTCCATTCATTGCAGCATTATGCACAATAGCCAAGGCATTGCAACCACATAAGTGTCCTTCCATAGCTGACTGAATAAAGAAAAAGTGATACTTGTACACAATGGGATACTACTCAGCCCTAAAAAGATAAAATATTTCCATTTGCAACAACAGATAATATGGATGGATCTGGAGAGTATCATGCCAAGTGAAATGAAGTCAGACAGAAAAGGACAAAAGAGATAGCAACAAACAAATAAACCATAGATATAGACAATCGGCTGTTGATTTAGCAATAATTTGTTCATTCACTTTGCTTATTTTACACTTTACTATATGAATATACATATCATAAATTATTCAGTCTTCTGGTAAGGACTTTCAGTGTTTCCCAGTTTTGGGCAATTACTAATGTTGTTTGGAATATTAATTTATATTTGGGCAATTACTAATGTTGTTTGGAATATTAATTTATATGTCTATGAACCTATGAATACATTTTTGTTGAATATACACCAAGAATGAAATTGCTGTATCATATAATACATATGTGTTGAGTTTAGTATGCCACATTTTTTACAAATATGTAGCATATGCATGTATTTGTGACAAGCCATTTTAGAAGGGATAAGAATATAGGTTTTATAGCATCCTGCTCATATGATTTGAGAACCACAGCTCCTGGGTGAATTTCTTGGATAGCTTTTGTCATTGGCTAAACTGCCACTTTCCTCAGAAAGCCAACTGACCTTTTATTTTTTTAAGCAACAATTAAATAGGAAATTCAGTATATATTTTCTTCTGTGACACATTAACAAATGCTCCTAGCAGCTAATGCAGTGCCTAGTAAAAACAGTGAATATTCAGTAAAAATGTGCCCTTCAACAAAAAGGATAAACAGGTGACAAGCCTATAAAAACATGTGTAACATCATATATAATTAGGGAAATCCAATTTAAAACAACAATGGGATTCACTACACATCCAAGTAGTATAATGGCTAAAATTCAAAACACCAACACCATCAAATGCTGGTGAGGATCTACAACAATAGGAACTCATTCATTGCTGAAGGGGAGTGTAAAATGGTACAGCCACTTTGGAAGACAGCTTGGCAGTTTCTTACAAATTAAATATACTCACTAATCCAGCAATCATGCTCCTTGGTGTCTTGCTCAAAGGAGATGAAAACTTACGTTCACACAAAAATATGCGCATCAATGTCTGTAGCTGCTTTATTCACAATTGCCAAAAATTGGAAGAAACAGAAATGTCCTTCAATAGGTGAGTAGACAAACAAACTTTTGTAACTCTGGACAGTGGAATATTACTTAACAATAAAAGGAAATGAGGTAGCGAGCCACAGAAAGACATCGAGGAACTTCAAAATAACATGGCGAAATCAAAGAAGCCAATCTGAAAGGGCTACATACCATATGCTTCCACATATGACATTCTGGAAAAGGCAAAACTGTGGAAATAGTAAAAAGATCAGTGATTGCCAGGGGTTCGGTGAGATGGGGCAGGAGAAAGGAGTAAGTGGAGAAGAGAGCGTTTCTAGGACAGCACAGCTACTCTGTATGATAGAATAATGATGCACACATAATTTGTTAAAACCCGTAGGGTTCCACACCAAAATGAGTGAATCCTGATGTCGACTATGGACTTTAGTTAATAATAATGTCTATTTCAGTTCAGCAATTGTAACACATGCACTGCGCTCTTACAGGGTGCACATAGCACATAGCAGGAGAGATGGAGTGGGCATTGGGAGCAGGGTGTGTGTGAACTCTCTGTACATCCCAATGAATTTTTTCTGTAAACCTAAAATTTCTGTAAATAAATCCTATTAATTTTTTAAAAGTATTGTTGATGAAAGCTTCAGCCTATTTCTTTAATTCCTAATCCTGTCCCTTCAAAGCAATATCGAACTACTGAGTCCTAAGTCAAGAATAAGTGTGTGATCCTCTTGATCTTTGTGTACAGAATTCTGTTTGCCAACAAGGAGAATAATCCACCTTTATGAAGAAAGTTTGAATTATTTCAAATATAAGATGAAAAAAAGCAGTCCCACTTTTGGGGACAGTATGATTAGGGAATTCGAAGAATAAAATT
>VMDR010037232.1:0-10284 GCA_007922815.1 Macrotus californicus | reverse complement strand
ATAGACTTCAAGACATACCTCGTTCATAATGGAAGTATTCTCATAATGCAAGAGAATGCACATCAACTCTTGTGTAAAGGTTAAAATTTTATTTATCTGAGTATTTAGAATTTGGTAACTAAAGAGCTCCTAATATGGGACTTGCATCTTCTAAAAGCCAAAGATTCATTTCAAGACTATTGTTTCAAATGTCTTTTGGGGGAAATATTTTTTTCTTCAACATAATGTTATGTGGGAGGGTCTCTTTATAAAGCTTTTTACCTTTACTCTCTTCCATCTTGCTTCTCACACCTAGCACTACAGACTGATTCAGAAATTTCAATCACTATTACATTATTGTTCCAAAGAAACATCTCCTAAAAGAGCAACAGTTTGGATTATGAGTGTTTGCCATTCACCTTCTTTTCATTATGGTCATATTATGGCCTGAAGCTTTGAACATGTAATGACATTTTAAGAAACATATTGACTATCACCTCATGCATTGTTTATAAAGGTCTATTGCTAAAAATGAATTTGCAAAAGAACAGAGTTTTAGTCAGTAAGCAACAAAAAGAGGGGGGAAATGAGTACACAGAGGTCATTTTAATAGTCTAAAAGCTAATTACTCTTCATGCAGCAAATCTGCATAATGCACCTAGCATATTTGAAGCTGCTAAAAATTTATTTCGTGAAATATATTTTTGGTTAAATTGGAGACCTCAACTTCAATGAGAAGCACATATGCATCTGTAGTATAATGCTCAAGTGTGAAGAACTTAGTTACACCCAATGAATAAGAGAGCAGCTTAGTCTATACTTATTTTTAATAACTATGCATCTCAAATTATATTTGCTCAATAAATATCTATTGGTGTTTTTCTGTATGCAAGATATTGAACAAGATGCTGAAAGGAAAGTTGATATGAAAGATATAGCTCCTGTCCTAAATAGATTTAATGGGACTAGACACCTGGGGATGGAAAGAAAAGAGAAAATTCCTAGATGATGCCAAGTTTCTGGGTAGAAAATACAAAGGAGGGCGGTGGCGTTAAAAGAGTAGAAAACAGGCAGATCAGCAGGTTTGTGGTGGCACTTGCTGCTGGTAGGCATGAATGGAAAACATGATGAGTGAGGGAATTAGAGTTTGTGGCTCATATAGCATCCATTGATTGTATTATATTATATTAATTATATTATATTATTATGTTGTGTTGTGTTGTGTTGTGTTATATTATTACATTACATTAAAGAATGGAGTAGATGGAGTTTATTTGAAAGTCATATGAGAAAATATGATTTTTAAAGACATAGGAGCCATTCAAATGTTCCAAAAGAAATAGTATGGAATGGGAAAATAATAGAACATTGGGAAACAGGTGATAAGGAATGAGCACTGGCCAAGAAAATTGGAAGAAAAAAGGAGTTCAGTGTTATGGGAGCCAAGAGATGGGACTATAAAAGGAGGCAGGGGGCAGTCAGCGAGGCAGTGATAAAAGAAGAAAGTATGAGTGAGCCCATCGTAAACAAGATTCATCATTATTCAGGGAAAATGGTGCTAAACTCAGCCACAAAAATTGCTAAGTGATTTTTTAGCACTAGAATTGGTTCTATACTTTCACCCAGCCTACCATCAATGTTGATTGTCCAGGTAACTTAAGCATCGATCATTCCAACTGTGAATTATGAGAACCCGTGTGTTACAGCAACAGAACACCCATTGGACTAGTGGTTCTCAACCCAGAGTTTGTCAACCTGGGACCTTTGGCAATGCCTTGAGACGTTTTTTGTTGTCACAACGAGAAGGGGCAGGGTGATACTGATGTCTAGTGGGTAGAAGCCAGGGTTCGCTGCTAATAATCCAGCAGTTTCTGTAGGAAGGCCCACAACAAAGGATGATCCAGTCCATAACGCAGATACACCCAAGGCTGAAGAACCTGCATTAGACCCATGAGCTAAGGAGTCCAGTTCTAGCTCAGATACTAATTTTATTTTCCTGCAGCTGAGTTTTCTTATCTCTGGAAACAGAGACCTAGGAATGGAGTAGATTAGAGAGGAAAATGGAATTTAGATTAGATTACTCCATTAGATTACTCTAATGGAATTTAGATTAGATTAGATTGTTTCTAAAACAATACTTATCTTTCTTTTACTGATTATCCATCATTCTATCATATCACTGCTCAATCTCCCTCTCTCTCATCCACAGTTAATGTAATTTAAAATATGCTCAAATTTTGTTAGGCAGACCATTAATACAGACTATACCAAGAGATAGAAATGTGGAAAAGAGAGAAGAGTAATTATTAGGTTTTATCAGAAACAACAAAATAGAATTTTCAAAAACTATTTCTTAAGTCTCAAAATATTTAGCTTCTCAAGCACATTTTCAAAGAACAGCTGGATGAGTCAAAACATAGGGGTGAGAATTCTAAAAGTGTCAATCTAATCATTCATCCAACTTACATTCACTGAGTATTTCATATTAGCCTATCATAATGTAAATGAAAAAAAAGAGAGCAGCACCAGTAAGGAGAGACAGGCTAGATACACACAGTGTGACTTAAAAAGTGCAGAACCACAGAAACAGCAGAGGTGCAAAGACGGTGGGGAGGAGAGACTGCACATTTATTCATTTTATTTTATTGTTTGCCTGGGGAGAATGAGAGCATAGTCCCCCACTACCACAAAGTACACAGTTGAGTTTCTCATGTTTGGGGAAATCGCAGGGGTCAGCACATCCAGAGTGCAGTGGATATGCCTCAACCTGGGAAACCACTTTCATAATCGTGGTTTCGCCCCTGCCAGGTAAGTATGAACATTTATTTTTGAGTGATGGGAGAAGAAAGGTGGAGGGGGTTATCAGAGAACAGTCTTAAAGAATGAGTAGAACTTTCACCAGAAGTGAAGAGTGAGTCGGGGGCATCCACAGCAGAGGGTCAGTGCCTTCAAACATAAAGCCTTACACATGGGATGACACTTCTTTTTAAGTCTGTTTCTTCGTTTGCAAAATGGGAATAATAATACCTTTCCTGGTTAAAAGGGAATTATTGAAAGGATCAAATGAAGTATTCTGTAAGAAAGCACTTGATGATGAAGATGATGATACCTCTAATTTTAAAAGTGATTTTATTATTTTCTAATAGCATACAATTTATTAAATCCATGTACAATAACCTGATAACACAGGTACTATGAACTATTTTACAGATGAGAAAACAGGTTCACCAGGGAAAAAGTCTTTCTGAATGTATCAAATAAAAGAACTGGGCTGTGAACCCTATATCCTACACACTAGGTCTCTTCATTCAAAACTATGAAGTTTGGCATATATAAATGTGTGTGTATATATACATATACATATATGCATCTATATGAGAGTGAGGCTTTTTTCCTTACATGGAAGATTTTCAAAAGGGTTTGTATTTAACTCACTTTCATGCTTCCAATTTAAAATTTAGGATTTTTGTCCTAAGGAATTAAGGATTAACATTTTTTTCTGGACAACTGTCAAATCATTTTGTATATCATAGATAGTTAATTAAATCATTCCTTTAATCTAGAATGTCACTGAACCTTTATTTGCCCTGTAACTAGACACCCAGTCTTACATAACGCATCGCCAGAGGACACTGCGTCTGTCATATTACTTCATTTTTTCAAAGCTTCCAGAACTGACATACCAAGGCGATGGCTGTCAGGGTGCTCCTCCCCAGGGATCTCTCCTATTATAGTTTTGGAGAGTCTCCCCATTGTCTTCTGAAGGAATGCTCCCAGCAGAAGTTACAACCATATTAATTAGAAGATTTGCATAGGTTGTCTAATTCAGAATAAAGACTTGCAGATGAGGAAACCATACCTTAATTTATAGTCTCTTTGAACAGGATTTCTTACATGGTATTTACATCTTTGGGGTAGCAATTAACCAGGAAATGGGAAATTCTTGAGCAAAGATGGACAGAAGACATTTAGTCTTGCTATTTACCCAAGTTCCTTCACTGAGCCTTAGTTCCTTCATTTGCCAAACTGGACTAATCCCACGGATCTCAAATAGTTATTTTAAGAAGTAAATAATATGCTCTGTGTGAAGCACCTAACACACAACAGGACTGGCTCCCATTAGGCATTTGGTAACTGTTAGTTCCCTCCCCAGCTCCTGGATTTGGCCCCCAGGGCAGAACCACACACCCCAATTGCTCATATGGCAAGGTGGTGTGGAAGGCAGCTAGGGTACCCAGGTCAAAACCAGAAAGGAGAGGCCTGTCATCATGTTTGCTGCCTATGATGTGTCATCTCAGGTAAGCTAACATTCAGGCAGCTCGTAAACGCTCAGGTAAACAGAAAAGATATGAGGAAAGTCCATGTCTCACTGAGATCTGTGCTTCTCATATTTTCGAGGAAAAATGTTTATATTCTTTGCAATTGTCTGTCACTGCACAATGAAGTCAGGACAAACTGTCTTGGAGATATCACTCAGGAACACGCTCCCAAGACCATTTGGGTATCAATGAAAATGTTTGATTTTAGGTTAAGAGCCCCAAGCACTAATTGCTGAACTCAGATAAAAATTTCTCCTCTGGTACAGACACAAGATTAGAAATGATAATTCGACCCTAAAATTGTTGGCCTTTTAGAAATGCATTATCTAGTTTGGGGAATCTCAAACCTTTTACTTACACTCAGTAAAATGAAAAGTGCTGGCCCACTCAGGTGTGAATTTTCCTAGTTTCGCCCTGCTTTTCTATGGGAGCTTGGGTTATGGCTTCCCAACATATATGGTAAGAACATCAATACGAAATACTTACAAAATTTAAAAATAACCAAATGATTGTGTGTGTAGCAATTTAAATCTATATGTGTTGGAGGCAAAGGGTGGAACTAAAGATGTCTATATTTTTTCCACAGTCATAAAGACATATAAATTCCACAAAAAAGGCAATAATAAACTGTTTGCTGAAATCTAAAATAAATGAGAATAGTCATTTGGGAAAAGCATTTCCAGGTAATCATTTTGGGAGGGAAAGAGACAATTTCAGGAATAACAAATGGCTTTATCTTTTTCCCATGTGCTTTAGCATAAAACTATTGGGCTTGCATACTCGAATAGACTGCAGACACACGATACAGAACTTCAAACAGGACCTTTCCTAGTGGCAGAGAAATATCTGAACACACTGGGAAAACAGAAACTGACCTAGCTCATTTGGAAATGGGCTTGGCAGCTGATGAAATAGGTGAACTATAATTAAGTAATGCAATAAAGGAGTTAAGCACTTTCATAACAACAAAAACACACACAACATACACTAGGTGGGTAGTAACCAGGTTATTCATAGGCCCTTGCTGTCTCAAATTAGCATATTCAATGAGCGTTCCGGGACAGACACTCACATTGTTCAGACGCAGGCTTACAGGGGTTGTGGTGGGGGAAGTGCTGAGCCATTCTGACCTCTGGGTTAATTTCTAACTGTGAGAAGACTGTCACCTTTCCAATTTTGTTCTTTTTCAGAGAGACTTCAAAACAGAGATAGCAAAGCCACATTATTTACGGAGAATCTTCCACCGGGTCCTTAGCACAGTTTTGGTAGAAACCAGAGATCCAATTTCCACTTACCTTCCTGAACTTGGACACGTTCCACTATGTATAGCATGCATTTCATTAGGTCTCACAACCCCTGAGATAAGGTGTGTCGAAATAATAATTTAACTGTCACATCCTGCACAGGTAGGTAGGTAGGTAGGTAGGGGAATTCGCCTCATTGCAAGTCCAGAAAAAATGTGAGACTGGCGAGTTTTATTTCCGTATTAAATTTTCATATACAGCTCCAAATTCCTTTTGAAGTTTAAAGGATTAAGGAGAAGTGATATATATATATATTTAAAACCCGGAAGGTTACATAAGGATTCTTTTTTTTTTCCTATTTACTAGCACTAAATATTCTCAAAAAGTATGACAGGCATTAAAGCACACTCAGCGATTACAGGTTGTGGAATGTGCACCGGCGAAAAGCGCCTGACCCGCCATCCGCCGCTGGGACCCAGGGACCACCAGCGCGAGGCGGCAGGTGTTAGGGTGGATCGTTCCAGGTACCGCGGGGACAGCGTTTTAATTCCGTCGGGTCTGGAGCTCCAGCAAACCTGACACCCGCGCACGCCAGCGCCCCCGGAAGCCTAACCAGGCTTGATTCAGAAAACTGGGGGCAGGACCCGAGGAAAAGCATTTCTTTCCAGAGGGTCTCCTGGGCGCGAGTCTAGTCTGTACTCACTCTGCCTGCGCACCCCTTCACCCCAAAAGAGACAACACGACTTGAATGTCCATAGTGCATCCTGGTTTTTGGATCTCTAGAACAGCAAATTTACAAAAGAAAAGAAAAATCTTTACGACTTTTTTATTTTGCTTAATATGAAGTTATATTAATCCATGCATGACAAATATACCGATAGTTATTTTATCAATGAAAAGCAGTTCTAACACCAGTCCCCCTCCTCCCGGACCCCATCCCATTGCAACCCCGCCTGGAGGGAAAGACGGACTCGCACACGCGAGACATCGCGTTAAAGAGTACACTTTCGGCCGGTGCAAAACTCCCGGGTCGCCAAACGGCAAGTGGAGCGCGGGCCGCACGAGTTTCCTCTCGGGCGGCGGGCTGGCGCTTACCCAGGCCGAGCTGCAGCAGCGCGCGGGTGCGGCGGGTGCGGCGCGACTCCATCCTGCTGGCAGCGGTGAGACTCGGCGAGTGCGCGGGCTCCGGGGCTGGGCGGCGGGAGGCGGACAGGGAGTGCACCTGCCCCGCGGGAGCGGCGAGGTGGCGGGGCTGCGGCTGGAGCGCGGCGGAGAGACTGGAAGGCCTCGGGTCAGCCACGTCCCTCCGACACACGTCTGCCGGTCACTGGAGCTCAGATGCACCGCGGTGCGACCTTTATAAGTCTTGGGAGGAGCCTCGCGCCTGAGGACTTACTAGCGGGGTGAGGTGCAAAGTGTCCAGAGTTTCATAATCATCCTCAGGGGAGGAGTGGCCGGAGCACTGTCCGGATGTCATCCTCCGCATCTGAACACCTGAGAGAGTGGTTGAGGAATGAAAAAATGACCTTCTGGTTAGCCGGGGCTACTCCCCAAACTTTTCCATCTTCCTCTCCGACTCCTGCGGGTGGAGGTGGGGAGCGTGGGCCGGATGGATTGGTTTGCCTTGTGGGGTCATCTGCCAGAACTGCTGTGGGTGGTTTTAGTTGCCCTGGGTGACAGGAGTAATTTGCATAAAACTCAGTCTTCCCGCTAGTGCTGTTGTTTCCAATATGGGTTTTTGGAGGTGCGTGCGTGTGTGCGTGTGTGAGAGAGAGACTTAGGAACATCTTTGAAGTTTTGGGGTTCAGACTCTCTCCCTGCATTCATACCCGCCACTCATGAGTGCCTTTCATGTCTACGCCTTCCTTCTCAGAGCCTCTGCTTCTGCTGGTGGTACATGTCTGTATTTATGGCTTCCAGGCCTAGTAATCATGAAAAAAGTCCTAAATTATTTTTTGTTCTGTCCTATTTGCCATCCATCAGACTGTTGCATTTGATTTAACTTCCCCAAATTCTGCCTTAATCCCGCCACTTCCTTGTACAAAATCTTTCAGTGACTTCCCTTTGTGTTTTGGACAAGACCTGCCGCAAACCTGAGCCCAGCTTTTTCGACCTCAGCTCTCGCTAGTTCGCCAAATCGCCTCCCCCGAGCCTGGCTGGAAAACTCGACGCCTCTGCTCATTCCCACTTCCTGTCTGGGCTGACGGGAGTCACAGTTTGGGGGAATGACTACCTTTAGTGGAGCTAGTCAAATCCTACTCATTTTCACAGTCCTCCTCAAGGGCCTGGATTTCTTGTCCCTAGAGATCATCTTTTCATTCTGACCTCTTACAGCTTGAACTTTTTTATCTTCCACCTAGGCTCACACAATTCTAGAGCTGGTACTTCACATCTGATGAAACGACTTTGTATTCTTTAACTGTTCATGTGTAAGTCGTAAGTTCAAATCTGTAGAATACATAAATTATCTCACTTTTTATTGTATTCCCCTGTAGGCCCTAAGAACAGTGAGTCAGTACTGAAAACACATTTGAATAGAAGATAAAATCTGATGAATGCTGATAACTCCTACCTTTCTACTTTTTATTGTTTTCTTCTTATTGTTCCTTTTTATTTTTGTCTCATTCTTCCTCACCCCAAGTGGCGCCCTTAAAATGGTCAGAACTTCTGTGTTGGAAACAAACGCTTATGTAATGTTTCCATCAGTGGTTAAAATCATGGGCTCTGGATTTAGAGTGTCTGCTTGTGAACCCTTGGAGAAGTAACTTAATCTCTCTCAGTTTCCTCATATGTAAAATAGGGATGATAATAATAACATCTAACTTAAAGGAAAATAATGAAAGTGCTTACCACAATGCCTAGTGCAGGGTTAGTACTGAAATTACCTATTACTATATGTAAACACTGATGCTGGTACTTGGTAGGATGGTGGTACTTGGTAGGTGGTTCATATTCCTGAGTCAGTGTATAGTACCAGGGAGGTACAATTAAGGGCTCCTATATCTAGCTTCTCAATCTGTCAAGAAATCAGGCAGAAAGTGACTTCTTCCTTAACTGCTCTTTTGTAAAGTCAAAACAAAACAACAACAAAATGGAACCCAGAAAGATAATTCTGGGAATGGCTTACAGTTTTACTGAGCACTGAAAGGGATCACAATCTGGTAAATTAGAATTAGGAACAGGGACTGCTGGCTATGTAATAGCTTTTGTTTTACAATGTAGGTTTGGGAAAGAAATAACTCAAATATTTGAAAAATTAAGGCAGAATTTGAAAGAATGGGGTGTCAGCTGGGAGCATATCCTTACTCTGCACAGTGATAATGTACTTGCAAGGAGCGACAGGAAATATTGTTTAGTCCTAATTAATGTCTTCTTTCATCAAATATAGTGTTGTGCTTTGTGCTAAAAAAAAAAAAACAAAACAAAAAGAGATGGGGTGGGAACACACAGGAGAATGGGGCCACCCTGCAACAGTCAGCTCTATGGTATGGAGATGTGGGGAGGAATTTTTTTACTTTGTAGCTGATGTTTAAAGCATGAGATATCATCACTGTGAAAAAAATGATGTGCTTATCCCAAAAATTTCCACAGCAATGTGCCTTCACATGGTGTGAAGAAATCTTGTCTTTATTGGTTCTATGTTTACTCAATTTTATGGCCATTAGTTTTCAAGAATGACTCCATCATGACGCATCAAGGAAGATTTGCCACTGCCTCCGCATGTCGTCATGGTCTTCTTTTTTTAATAACTGGGGACAATTTTCGTTAATTATTCATTTAAATATAAATACACAGTATGAAGTACAATCATAATTTCTCTTAAAGGCACAAACATATTGGAAGATAGAACAATTTGGGAAGAAAATAATCAAGTCATATGGAATTTTCATACTAGAAAATGACTTAAACACATCAGCCAGATCAACAATTCCCAGTCTGAGAGGTACCAAATTTTTTTTCGAGGGGTTGGTAAACCTAAATAATATCTATATTATATCTATGTATTATCTCCATTGTGATTATTAAAATGTATTCATTTTACATTATACTAAATTCAAGGTGGCTTGATGGTCTGTGTTTTTAATTGTTGCATAACAAACATGTAACCACTATCAGGCAGGGAAATGCTGCAAAAATAGCCTTTTTACATCAAAAGGGCATCCTCTGAGGAGAAGGGAGGAAATCCTGGGCTGCAGCATCCACACACAGGCCCTAAACTGGGACCAGCCCTACAGACTGCTGCCAGAACAAGTCCGGGGCCACACCTAAAAAACTGGTGTCTAGCCTCAGGCAAGACTTATGAACTTCATAATTCTTCCATCTCTTGGTGGTTGGTATTTTTTCCCCCTCAAGTTGGGGCACTTTGGGACAGCAACTGGCACTTGTTTATTTTGAAATTACTACTTTTTAAACTGAAAACACAGCATACCTACTTTGGTGAATTAGCTTTCTTATGCCACTAATGTTTAAAGTCTTTTTGTTAGCTGGTCCTTAATAAGAACCACTGTGATGGAACAGTATAGGATCCCTTTTTGACAATGAAGGCACTGAAAACTAAGGACAGTGTCCAAGATGAGATTGTTAAGTTTAGTATTCAAAATATGAGACTCTAAACACCACTCTTTTCTATTAGATGCTAACTTTTGAAAACATAATTTTATTCTAAACTTAGTTAGATGTTAACCACATGGAGGCCTTTTAAACAAGTTCAACTTAAATGAAGAATTTATGTCTTTCATAAT
>VMDR010037231.1:0-10290 GCA_007922815.1 Macrotus californicus | reverse complement strand
TATTTGTTATCAAGTGACCCTCTTCTAATTTCTCCCAAGCATTTTTACATCTTCAGGAAATTGCAAAATTTCTAGTATGTTATTAATTCAGGATACTCATACAGCATTGGAAAAATAGGTGTCTTTTTGTCCAGTTTTCATAAGAAGAGTTCAGAACATCTGTTCCAAAACCATCCTCACTTGTAATTCTCAAGAAAGCTGAAGATGAAACGCGTTGGGATTTGATTCACAAGAGGAGAATCAACCTGTCTTTTTGTAACTTTCCTCAGAATTTCACAATCCTTGCTAAACCACCAGGGAAGGGCCAAAAGCAATAAAACAGCAGAAATCCAGTAAGAATGTGCCAGAGTTCACAGAACAATCGCCCCAGGCTTACCTCCACTGACCTTTAATCTGTTTGGGGCATCAGTGATTTTTCTATAAAGCATCTCAGAACGTGACCACAGTCAGGCCTCACAAAGTTCTTCCAAAAGCCAGAGTCCTAACAGTCCCAATCAGACAACTTTTGGGGTGGATTAGTTGGGTTAACTTCATCCCAGAAGAAATGTAACAGTTTTCTCCAGCATCGTGTATCTGAAACATGTAGGGGTCAGACAGTGAACTAGGAGGTAATCTCCAACTCAGCAAAAGACTTTTCTGAGGCTTCTCTGACTTACGCTGATGAAGTGTTTTGGCACCGAAGTCTCTCTAGAACTCTAACACCAGCATCTCAAGAGTGAAGTGTGGTCTCAGAGTGGAAAGATCTGAGAGTCAAGAGACTCAAATTTCCATTACTTAAGGGCCATACGTGAGGCACATGACTTCACAAATGACGTGGGGAAGTCATCTATTAAGGTCGCACACTACACGTTGGGACTGGTGAATATAAATAGGGTCTGGTTGCTGACTTCAAGAAACTCATCATTTAATGAAGAGAGTAAAATAACACAAATTACTGGGATGTCATTGAACAAGTGATACTTAAGCATTTGGGAAAATTCTAAAGAGAGAGAGAGAAAAGAATAATCAGTTCTGTTTGGGCAGGCAGAAACATCTGGATAGGTTTCGGTCACAGCCTTAAAAGATAATTACCAAGTGATCTAGTATGAAAATATACAGTGCAGGAGAAAGAAGGGCATGTTAGATGAAATGTGAACTGAGGCAAATTGCGAAAGGCTTTGAATAACTTGCTAGGGAATTTGGGCAACTTGGGCTCTTTGGGACTAAATTTTCTCATCTTTAAACAAGGGAATGGAATTGGATTGGATGATTTCTGATTTCAGGACCAGATCTAAAAGTCTAAAAAAGATGACATTAAAAGTTCAAGAAGAAATTCCTTATTTAAAATTTGGCCAGATTATATCAATTCCTGGAAAGATAATGCCAGGTCAGTGACTCTTACTTTAAATTCCAGAAAAATAACCTCCTTTGCATTATCGTAACAGTGGTTGAGCTCTGTCTGGAATAAGTCTAGCCATTGTTAATATAATGAGAACGGCTTGCATGACATTGATGTAACCTGGCAGCCAAGGAGAGTGGACGGATGTGCATGTGTGAACAATGACGACTTCACTGTGCTAGTCAGTGGGGGTGATAGATGGCATTGAGTCAGCATTCAAATGACTGAGTGAGTGGAGCAACGAGTCTGCATCAGATTTTTCATTAAGCTTGAACATTCCTCCATGGAAACTATTTGGATGATTCAGAAGGCCACAGCTATAGGCAACTGGTGATTGGCAGCTTCATCATGACAATGTGCCTGTTCATGCATCACGTCTCATACAGAGTTTTGTGGTAAAACATCAAATCACCCAGGTGGCCCTGACTAGTGTGGTTCAGTGGATTGTGTGCTGGCCTGCAAACCAAAGGGTTGCCAGTTCAATTCCCAGTCAGGGCACATGCCTGGGTTGCAGGCCAGGTCCCCAGTGGGGTGTGCACGAGAGACAACCACACATTGATGTTTCTCTCCCTCTCCTTCCCTTCCCCTCTTTCTAAAAAATAAATAAATAAAATCTTAAAAAAAAAATTACCCAGGTGACTCAGTCTACCCTACAGCCAGATTTAGTACCCTGCAACTTCTGCCTTTTCCCAAAACTAAAATCATCTTTATAAGGGAAGAGATTTCAGAGCATCAGTGAGATTCAGGAAAATACAACAGGGTAGCTGGTGGCAATTGGGAGAACTGTGTGAGTTTCCAAGGTGCCTACTTTGAAGGGGACTGAGACACCATTGTCCTGTGTACAGTGTTTCTTGCATCTTGTATCTTCTTCAATAAATGTCTCTGTTTTTCATATTACATCACTGCATACCTTCTGGACAGACCATATATATATATATTTTTAATAACTCAGTACTACTTTGTATTATACATGTCAGAAGAATACTTGCTGGAGCTTCAAGATGAATTAGTTAAAATGCTCTGCTAGAATGATAATGCTACAGACTGACTTGGGTTCCCTCAAAATTTATATATTGAAGTCTTAAGCCCTAATATAACTGCATTTAACAAAAGGAAGTAATTAAGGTTAAATGAAGTCATAAACGTGGCCCCTGATCCCATAGGACTAGTGTACCTACAAGAAGAGACACCAAGATAGCTCACTCTCATTCCCCCCTCAAGTACTTAAATGAAAGACCGCAGGGGGGATTCAGCAAAAACGCGGCTGTCCACAAACCAGGAAGAGTCCTCACTAGAAGTCACATCTGACGGCCTTGATCTTGGTCTTCCAGCTTTCAGAGCAGTGAGAAATGTCTGTTGTTTAAGCCGCCTAGTTTTAACAAAACCGGCAGCCCAAACTGACTAATACAAGCATCATATAAATGAGATTTGTTGTGGGACAGATTTTTTTTTAAGTTTTGGTTCAGATATCAAAATCTATTTTAAAAATGTGATTTTAATATTTAAAACATTTGAATTATTTGTTCCTTATGGTAATTATTGAGCTCTGGAAAAAATATTTTTAACTGACGATGCAGTGATGTGATGATTGTGAGTACAACCCTCCCAAAAATATTTTTAACTGAGATATAATTGACATAAAACATTATATGAGTTTCAGACATACAAATAATGATTCAATATTTCTATATAAATGATGCCTTATTTCATTTGAAATGATGAAATCCATTGGTCTCCATTTCTCCTTTTCTACGTGTCTAAACTTTATTAGTGGCATTCAAAAAATAAATAAATAAAATCATTAGTATTCGTGGCATTCAAACAAATGAATTGAGCTGATAAATTGGACACAGAAATGAATTTCAAACCAAACAAGTTAATTTCAATTTTGTAAGATTCTAAGGCGGTTATAGTTATAGGCATACCTCTGCTAAAAACTCTGGTAATTTTAATACTCACTCACGTGATGCTTTTCAGCAGCTAGTGGACACGAGTGCTGAGCGCTGGGAGAATGACAGACCCATTCCTCGCTCACAGCCAAGCCCATACGGCGATGAAACTAGCAGTGACAGACAATAGCATGTCCATGGCTATAACAGAAGTACAGGTTGCTGCTGTGGAAGCATGTAGCAAAAGCATCTAACTAGTTAGCAAGGCCAGGAATGTCCTTCTAGGTTAGCATATAGTAGGTACCAGTAGCTATGTTATATAAAGGATGTTAGTCAATAGGAATCAACCAACCAAAGAGATAGGGAATGAGTTTTCAGGCAGGGTAAACATCATATTTGAAGGTCTGAAGTGAAAGCATGGCCAGTTATGGAAATAAAAAGAAGTTCCATGTGGCTGGAGGGCGGAAGCCCAAGGGGCTAAAGCGTGTAGAAGCATGTGTCCACAGACACACCCATTAGGGCACTTCACGTTCCTCCATCACTAAGCGAATTAAAACTGTGCCCCTGAAGGACATACGATAGACCTTTACACTCAAAAGAGGCTTTCAAGTCTATTATAATAATAATAGGATTCCAATAATAATTGCCAATGGAATCTTCACTATTGTAATGCTGCAGTGAAGATGGGGGTGCATATATTCTTTTGAATTCGTGTTTCAGGTTTCTTCAGATATATTCCCAGAATTGGAATCACTGGGTCATAAGGCAATTCCATTTTTAATTTTTTGAGGAAACTCCATACTGCTTTCCACAGTGGCTGTATCACTCTGCATTCCCACCAACAGTGTCCAAGGGTTCCCTTTTCTCCACATCCTCATCAGCACTTGTTGTTTGTTGATTTATTGATGATAAGCCATTCTGACAGGAGTGAGGTGATATCTCATTGTGGTTTTAATTTGCATTTCTCGGATGATTAGTGATGTTGAGCATCTTTTCATATGTCTGTTGGCCATCTGTATGTCCTCTTTGGAGAAGTGTCTATTCAGGTCTTTTGTCCATTTTTAATTGGATTGTTTGGTGGGGGGGCACGGGATGGGGGGTGGTTGGTGTTGTATAAGTTCTTTATAAATTTAACTCCTTATCAGATATAGCATTGGTGAATGTGTTCTCCCATTCAGTGGGTTGTCTTTTCATTTTGTTGATGGTTTTCTTTGATGGGCAAAAACCTTTTAATTTTATGTAGTCCCATTTATTTATTTTTTCTTTTGTTTTCCTTGCCCAAGGAGATACAGCTGAAAAAATATTGCTCCAAGAAATGCCCAAGATTTCATTGCCTGTTTTTTCTTCTAGGCTTTTTATGGTTTCAAGTCTTACATTTAAGTCTTTAATTCTTTTTCAGTTTATTCTTGTATGTGGTGTAAGAAGGTGGTCTAGTTTCATTTTTCTTTTTTGCACATTATCTGTCCAACTTTCCCAGCACCATTTATTAAATAGACTGCCTTTATCCCATTGTATGTTCTTGCCTCTTTTGCACATATTAATTGACCATAAAGGCATGGGTTTATTTCTGGGTTCTCTATGCTGTTCAGTTAATCTTTATGTCTCTTTTTATGCCAGTACCATGCTGTTTTGATTACTATGACCATGTAGTATAGTCTGATGGCAAGTAGCATGATTCAAGGGCTCACTCTTTAATGGATTTCTTATGAAGCTTTGTTGTTATTTTACTGAGATAGTTTTTTTTAAGTAGACTTCTACACATTTCAGCTTTTCTTTATCCTCTGTACAGAATGAGGCAATTGCTTGGATGATTTAGAATAATCATATTCCCAGTAGGTGTGTGATCAGTGTTGTAAATGTTCCAACCACAAATTTAATTAGTTTTTTCTTAATCGCAATTATCATGTTGCCTAATGATTCTTTTTCCCCAAAAGCAATGTATCATATTAATGAGATAATCATGAATGGGTAAATCAATTATTTTTACACCATAAAAATAAATTTCTTTAGGAAGCTTACTGGACAAAAAGATCCCCTTTCATGTCCTTTGCCACCTGATGATTTTGTAGGTATGTATTCATGAACATGAGCCTATATATCCATGGCTCATGTGTGTCTCACAAGCACACATGTGCACACGCACATGCTGTTCAGCAGCCATCATGGATAACAGAAACTTGCCCTTTCATTGAAAAGTGTTTTTAACCAATTGCCTTAGCCAACTACCCCAAAAAGCTAAATTTTAAAAAGAAATCCATGTTTAGCAAGATAGAAACTTTATTTTAAATGAAGACTCATGAATATTTACATGCAGAATCTTATTGATAGTCTCTTAAAGACTACATATATATCTTTCAAATTTAGTCTTTATTAAAATAATTATTTTCATATTATTGTCCAATTGAAATAATAAAAGTACTCTAGATGCAAAATATCCAAATAAACTTACCCCTCTCTGTATATCTCTAAGTGAATTATGTTTTGAATTGAAGAATAAAGGGGGAATTTCCAGATTTTTTTTTATTTAATAAAAAAATGTTCAGCTTTAACTCTACTATGATCAGTGTGTTTAGGTATCAAAATTATCTCTACTATTGTATGCTTATCACTGAACTTTGGAAAACAGAAGGATCAATATGCTTACCACACATGAATGAACATTCTATTTTTCAAAGAAGGATAAAGAATTCATCTAATATTACAAAGTGATGTTTAATGTTTAGCCAACAGCAAATGTTTATTTGACCTTGCTCTTACCTGCTTGGCATCTTAACACCACACAAAACAATATCTCTTAATAGAAATGTTAAAAATTGAAAACCATCATATCTGTTCCTTACAGTGAGCGTATATGATCATAAAATCCTTCAGATCTTTCAGACCTTTTCATTTCCAGCACCTAAGTCCACAGATGAGGAGACTGAAGCACGGGAGGGGGGATGGCCCGTCCGACAGAGTGCTTCCGTGTGTAACCTGGGTTGAGAGGAAGGTGGAGACCACGCAGCAGGATGTGAGGCAGACAGTCTGGCTCCAGGACCTGCCTTCCACCGCAGGGCTCCCTTGCCTTTCTCTAGTTGTATTTAGTGTTTCACATTTTTTCATCCTAAAGTTGTCTCTACATGGTTTTCTTTTATCTTTTTATAGGCATATGCAGTCACTTGGTACATAATGAGAAACACATTCTATGTGTAAAATACAACAAAATTAATCACTAATAAAGATTTATTGATCTCTTAATGATCTGCAAAGCACTATCTAGATGTTTTTGAGAGCTTGAGAACTGGCGGTAATGATACTGCAGTTTTTATTTTACTCTTGATACTTTCCAGCATTTTTAGATTTTTCAACAAGCAATAACTGATATCTATGAATGAAACATGTATTGAATGAATGGATATCTGTTATTATATGCATGAGAAAATTTAATTAACATAAGCAATGTCAAATCAAATTACTACAATATAAACTACCGAAACTGGTTTCTTTGGGAATTTCTCATGAGAAATGTGTTAGAACGTAGTTATCCAGATAATTATTACTCTTCTAAGTCGGGAGTCAGCAAACTTTTTTTCATAAAGGATCAGAAGTAAATATTTTAGGCTTCCTCAGCTATTCGGTCTCTGTCATAGCTACTCAATTCTGCTATTGTGTTGCCAAAGCCATACAGGCTGCTATATTTTTTACAGGCTGTATAAAAACTGGAGAACATGGCTTTCACTCAAAGACCCATTTCTTTGCAACCCATTTCTTTGTGATGGATCCTATCAGAAAAAATAGCATTGTAAAGACAGTTTAGTGTCATCAGTGGTGAGGTCCATGGATTAGGGACTGAATCCCAACGCTACTTCCTAGTCTGTGACATAAGGTTTTAAATGCTTTGTATGTCAATTCTTCATCTATGAAGTGGTTGTGATAATAATAATACCTTCCTCATAAGGTAATTGTGGGTTTAAATGAATCAATAGATACAAAGCACTTAGGCTGTACATAGCACATAATAAACACTACACATGTGTTTACTAAGTAAATAGCCTCATTGTTTAAAAACACTTGGGACCCTTTTAGAAAAACTTCCAAAGCAATTTATAAATCATAGAAGATAACATCATTATATATTATAGCCAACTGCATTATTTATAAACAGTGTCCCCGAATTTATTTCTCTCAAAAGTCTAACTGAAAATCAAACATTTGTATCACAAGACAGTAACAAAACAATATTTCAGTTTGAAAACATCACCATATAGAGATGGCTTTCTAGGTAAGCTGCGAGTACAGCCTTGTGCCCCATAACAGCGGCTCCGCCCACAACCGACTACATGTGTGAAACCACTCCCATTATAACAGCCAAAAATTCCCATTGCCTAGTGACTTTGTAGCCATGGTAACTACCTCGTGCAACACATGACTCACATATTTGCGGTGATGCTGGTATAAACAAACCTATGTGCTGCCAGTCATATAAAAGTATAGCACACACAATTATGTACAGTACACACTACTGGATAATAAATGACTTTGTTACTGGTTCACATATTTACTATACTCTACTTTTTATCAGTGTTTTAGAGTATACTCTTTCTACTTTAAAAAAATGTGCTGTAAAGCAGTATGTTGGGTTAGGCTGACAGCAGCCTCATGCATCTCAAGCATCTCATGCATCTCCTGATTGCATCACTTTCTCTTGTGCTTGAGTTAGTCTTAGGCTGTTTTGTACATCAACAGAGTGCACTCACACAAACTACTACACCCCTAGGCTCTATGGCATAGCCCATGGCTCCCAGGCAACAAGCCTGTGCAGCAGGTCACTCACATATTTGTGACTCACATATTTGTGACCTGCTGCACAGGCTGGTAGCCTGGGAGCCATGGGCTATGCCATAGAGCCTAGGGGTGTAGTAGTTTGTGTGAGTGCACTCTGTTGATGTTTGCATGAAGAAGAAACCACCCCACAATGCTTTTCACAGAACATGTTCCCGTTGTTAAGCGTCACGTGACTGCACGGGAATCATTAAAATCTGCAAACTCTCAAGCTGACCATTCTAACGTGAACAGTTCTTGTTTAGATATAACCTGCTGTTTTCCTGTGTAATTACTCGTTACATTTTCCAGTAAGGTGCTTCAAATCTTGTAGTGTGCACACATGAAAAGTTCAACTAGGTACAATAAATGGAAAGGACACACAGGTACTACAGCAGTGGGTGTTATGGAAGAAGGCTAAATGAATTCCAGTTGAAGCAATCATAACATTTATCATTAAGGGGTGGCCAAAAAGTCCATTTAGTGTTTTCCATAAAATAAGAGATATATTTTTCCTTTTCATCAGTAACTTTATTGGCGTGGCTATTTTGAGTATGTCGGCTGTCTCCTGCATGGTATAACGTTGATTGTTCTCAATGTCTCAATGTGATCGCTGTCAACTTCAAGTGGTCTACCTGACCTTGGAGCATTGTCCAGCGAGAAATCTCTAGCGTAAAATTTTGCAAACCATTTTTCATATGTTCAATCAGTCACAGCACCTTCTCCATAGATGCACAAATCTTTTTTTTTTGCATTTCAGTTGCATTTTTCCTTTCTTGAAATGATAAAGCATAATATGACAAAAATGTTGTATATTTTCTCCTATCTTCAATTTTTAAAATGGCTATGCAAAAATTCACCAATGTTGGTGTTTCTTTTTAATATACACTGAAATGACAGCTGTCTCAATACAATCTTAAAAAAAAAATTGTTTCAAATGAAGTTGAAAAGACAGCTAAGCTCTACTAGAGCCATTGTCCCGAAAGAACAAACTCACTCTTTGGCCAACCCAGTAATAGTTCCAGCCCCTGACCACAGAGGGGAGTGTAGAATCAGGCCTGGATCATCATACTACCTTCAGAATTTTGAAAACCGGTTAAATAAGACTCCTTACTTTAGTTTCTGGTTACCAACTAAAAGATGCAATCCTTAGTATGCTGACAGCCATGTTGCCTACCTCAGGAAGAAGCTGGTCTCAGAGATTAAAGTCAGCAAATGAAAGAAAAGCAGAGAGATTTCTGATACAGTTAGATTCAATCATCCTGAGGCCATATCCACCTTCACACACAGGATATCTAAAATGCAACTTACCTTCTTGTGCCTCCCCATATCTCTTGTTACTGGACACCCGTTTCTTTCCTCTTCTCAGCTTCGTATTGGCTAAAATCATTTATCTAGAAATGAGTTCAGATTTCCTCTAGCTTACTCACCTCATCTACCCAGTCTACATCAAATCCAGATGATTTTGCCTGTTTCCTTTTGTAATATTTCCTTTATTATTTGTATAACAAAAATTAACAAACCCTTGCTTCATCTTTCTGCTCCCCTGATTTCTGCTCCCCAAAACAATCATTTTCAGGGGTTTGGTTTTGTTTTTGTTTTGCTGCTTCTATTGATATTTGCTTCTTTCTAAAAATAATACTTAGCTGATAATTCTTCCCCTTTATTTAACTATAAAAGATAAGAATTTAGCTCTTCTATATCACACATACATACCCCCCATAATATTATATTATTATATTCCCTTATATAAAACAACTTTTTTTTCCTTAATTATCTCCTTTGAAGGAGACAAGGCTTATTTTCTATGTTCCTTTCACTTGTTCATTTCCATACTCTCTGCCAAAGCTGCAAAACTTTTCTTTATATATTGATATTGTTGATCTGGAAATCTATCAGTTTTGTTTAGTCTAATTTATTCTTTCTTGAAGATATTTCTCATGGAGACTCCTACTTTTTTGCTTTTCTCTGGATAAGCTGCAATCTGTCCCTCTTCCCAGCTGTCAACCTGTCACCCTCACCCAGGGTACTGGGTTGGACCCTCTATTTCCTAGATTATATTATATTCCCCATTTTTGGTTTACTTTCTTGTTATGATGGAGCAGATCCTCCAACATCTTCCTAAGAAGACATTGAAATTAATTTCCATGTCCAAAATGCTTTAAATTTGCCCAGACATTTGATTGATAATTTATTTAATTATAGAATTCTAGGTTGTTATCC
>VMDR010037230.1:0-10288 GCA_007922815.1 Macrotus californicus | reverse complement strand
AATCTGTGTTTCTGAATTGCCCAGCTTTTTTATGAGGGAAGGTAGAACCTCCCTCTGATGATCAGAGAGAGAATGCTCCATGATTTTTCTCTGGCCATATGGCCATCTTTTTTATTTTTGAATTATCTCATAAGTTGTAGCCTGCTTTCCTCTTTAGTTAGTTGTTTTCTGAGTAGTTTGGAAATTAAAGAGGATTCCTTCTGCTTCAAGTAATTTAGTTTCCACTCTAGGTTATGTGATAGAATGATTATTTGTGCTGAGTCTAGTCTTTGTTATTCCTTGGGATTTCTTTGCAGATTAGTTCTTAAGCTTTCAGGGAAATTGGATAGACTTCTGTATTTAAGAACTTCAAGAAGTTTAATGAGGTGTCACGTTGAAGCCCTGCCTGAAAGTTACCACCTTCCTCCCTAAAATAAGTTCTGGAGACTTATTTTTAGTTGCACATATCATACTATAAGTAGTCACACATTTATTTGAAAATTCCAGCTCAAATTATCTACTGCCCCTTTGTTTTATTTATTTCCATTTGACCTTTTTTTGACTGTGGTCTAGTTAATATTGTTAAAATTCCATTCTGGTCATGTGTGTTTAAACTAGTATTAAAACCAGCATGTTTATTGTAAGGTAATATACAAATATTTGTTGTTTTCCATATTCACCTGAACCCAGCTACACAGTGGAAAACAGTTACAGCTTTTAATGTTCCTCAACTAACATTTTAAGTAGCAGGTCCAAAAGGTGGCTGTTGCTTTTTGATAATTGTTGCTGGCAATAAAGTGCCGTGCAGGGCTACAGAACTCTCATTAGTCGGTCACAGAAAAGTAGTTTCTTGCAGTTGTTGGTAGAAGCACACCAAATTTTGTCTGCTCTTAGTTTTGATGTAAAATGACTTTAATACAAATTTAAAATTAGTATTTGAAGTTTTAAGCTACTGAGCGTATTTCTTGATGTGTTGCAAAGTGTGGTTGGTCATTGCTGCTGACTTTGTAAAGATTGAAAACGACTTGTTCTTTCCCTAGTTTTCTTCCTTTTAGTTCACAGCAGAGAATGAGCAACTGAGGGCAAAGGAAAGAGCAGAGTATGGAGAGTAGGTAGTAGCCCTTACACCTCTGTCGCTGAAAGAGAAGGGTTAGCTGTTGCATGTATACAGAGAATAGCTAAACTTAGGAACATATCTTAGAGAGTCTTTTTATTAATTGAATTAAAAGAATTCTTTAAATACACCAAACTAATTCATCAAATGGCTTTTCTCCCCCAGCTCTGTAGAAAATGTTCTCAAAACACTCGTGAAAAGCTGCCGCCCGTAAGTAGCTTCTCAATTTACAAAGCCTCTTGTCGTTTCTGTGGGGTCTTCCCTAGCGTTAGTATGTTTTGAAGAGGAAATAAAAGTAAAAGTAGTTCCTGATGTTGTGATGTTGGTCACTGGGTACAACATGTCATCTTAAACTTTTGAACTGAAATTTTCAGGTTTTATTTCTAAACTTAGAAATTTTTAAGTGGTGTGGGTATCAGTCACCCATTATAAAGTAAGAATGCCATAATTTATGTATAATTTCCTTTATTTTAAAGGTTTTTCTAGATTATTGTTACTTAGATTAAAAGTTTCTCAAAATGAGCGTTGTAGGTATTCTATTAAAAGCAAGTAATAACAAGTAAGTGGTCCATGTGTCTTTGGACTTGAAATATTTTGTGATTTCTTGTTTATTAGGCTGTTTTAAAGCTACTTATTCTGCCATGGATATAGGGAATTCTTTTGAATGGAAATCCCTATGTTTATCATATGCTGTAATAAGAGTGAAAGTTATTTGATAAATCATGTGCTTGCTGCTGATCTACTATACTATTCAGCCTTGGGCAAATGCATTTTCAGGATATAAAATGTCTCCCTTTTAGGAGGCTTAAGATGTAACTTGATTCATAAGCCACCAGTGAGCAATGTCATTGTGTACTAGGCAATTACTCTCTTGGCCTGTGTTTCCTCGCTAAGAAACTTGATCATCACTGAGGTACTCACTGGTTCTTAGGTTGTGGGGTACATTCATAAAACACCCAAGCTTTTATTTTAGATTACTAGGCTAATAATTGACTCTGAAAAATTAGAAAAGGGAATTGATGTGTGAAGTCTTTGAAGGCAGAATATGTTATGCTTTTCTTTTTTAATTAGACAATGACTTAGCACAATGAGCGCAATAGAAGTATTTCGAGAAATGTAATTATTTTTAACATCAAGTAATGAAGTGTGATTCTAATGAATACAGATTTATAAAAAAATGTAAGGGACTGGAAAGGGTTTTCTCACTTTTTGGTCATATTCAAATCAGAATTGTGTTTTTTTTTTGTTGTTGTTATTTTAAACCTCTTAATGGGTATGTGAAAAATTATACATGGGTCCTCTGTCTGTTTTCCTTATTTTGTGTGTTTGTGTGCATGTGTGTGTACATTTTAGATTTTAATTTTGTAATATATCTCTAGCTCGTAGCTCAAGGACACCCCTGCACATTTCATAGAATTGTACAATGTCACAGCGTGTGGGAATGGATCATCTAGTTCAATCCTGTCTTGTGTACAGGACTTTGTGGTCCAGTGAGGGTAAATGATTTACCCAGAGGAGCCTAACAATTGATGTTCTCCTTCTCACTTCACTGATTATCCAGTTTTTTAAAAAAATATAGACTGGATTTATGTAGACAAAATTTTTTTCTATTGCAATTACATAGCACACAGGATGAAAAAATACAACCATGTTTAAATTTGTAGTTGATTTGAATGACTTTGTATTTTATCTGAGTTTTATCAACTTTGTAGCATTTTTCTAAATCCTGTAAACAAGAAAATTTACCTTATCCTAAGTGGGTTGGGTATTTAATGTAGAGTTGCTAGAATGTTTCCTGTAGGCTAACATGACATTTGTGGTGTGTGATGTATCTTATGAAAGCCATTCCTCCCCTCCTTATTTTTTTTTGGTCAGTCATGTATTGATGTTGTAGAGCTTTTAGCAATGATCAGAAACATGAAAACTTTTTTTTTATTAGGTATTTTCCAGCAGATGCAACAGCTGAGATGCTAGAAGAATGGAGGCCTTTAATGTGTCCTTTTGATGTAACAATGCAAAAGGCCATTACTTATTTTGAAATATTTCTTCCTACCTCCCTTCCTCCAGAACTTCATCATAAAGGTTTTAAGTAAGTATTTACATCTCTTGAGAAATTCTAGAATATAGCAGGAAATACTGATACAGGCAGACTAGTAAAGCAATACAATAGTTGCATTACAAATTTTTCTTTACAATAGTAGGTAAAGAAAAATTTACTGACTCAGCCATTATGTTTATACTTAAAGTGTGTGGAGGCTAAAACAGTGAAATATAAGATTGCAAATAGAGAATAATGCTTACATGTCAGACCAAATAAGATAAGGGCTTTAATTTAAGAAATCAAGAGAGAAAGAATAATAAATTCAAAAAGGAGTGGAAACCATTAATAAACAGGCAGTGATAGAACGTTAAATTGCATAGTTTAGGGGACGGAAAGTGTTTCCTAAAACTTGGTTTTAACTCGCATCACAGATCGTTTTCTCTTGGGTCCTTTTTATAATTTTCTTGGTAGTCTTTGCACCATTTTCAGGAACTACAATGAAAAATATTTTAGATTGTACTTTTAAGAAAAAGAGAAAAAAGACTAAAAGGATAATGGTAATTATCACTATGTTGTGGGTTTATGCTTAGTTTTCCTCCCCCTCTCCCATTTTCTATTTTATTTCTGTCAAATCGGAAATTTTGTGTATAGCTGTATATTTGTGAAAATTTAATTTTAATTTTAAAATTCTAAAATCTTTTAGTTTCTTTGACATTTTTAAAGATTGGTCATTAAAAAATGTTCTTGCCCCTCTATTCTTTTCCATTTCTTTGTGGTAGATTCCCCCGATAGAATTTAGTTGCACCTACCACTCTGTGGCTCATTTCTTTTGTGGAGCATTTACTGTAGCGCTAGTTAATGGCGTAATTACTAATTGGGCTATTAAAACAAGAAAGTAAGAGAGAGTTACAAGAACAGGCAGTGACAGGAAGACATTTAATGAGAAAGGCAGGGAGAGGAAGGAGACACTTAGGAACAGTATTAGATGGGGGTGGACGGCAGTTACTTCATAGTGAAGTAGAAGTAGTATGAAGTTACTCTTCACTGCATAAGTAAATTGGAAGGGGGTATTCAGACAAAAATAATCCTTTGTTATGTCAAGTTTGTAACTCTCAGTATTATTTTTCTAGGTTATGTAGTTATCAGTAAGAATAATAGATTAAAATGTACAAAGGATACCTGGTTTTGAACTGTTTTCTATAATTCACTTGCTACTCATAACAACATTTTTCTTCTTCAGACTTTGGTTTGATGAATTAATTGGCCTTTGGGTTTCAGTGCAAAATCTCCCACAGTGGGAGGGGGTGAGTATCCCATTTTTCCTCCTGTATTTTATGCTTTGGAAATACGTGCAATCATTTGATAAGTAACTTCAGTTCCCTAGAATTGGCTGTTAGCACTATTGTAATCAGTTTTTAAAGTTTTATTTGCTGTAATCTAACAGCAGCAGACATTTCTCTGTGTTGATTTTGTTAATCTGCAGAAGTATATGAATGTAACGGGAAATGCACAAAACAGCGAGACTCTGCTTCTTTTGGTGTCCTTGCTAGCACGGTGCTAGACACGTAGTGGATGTTTTCTATATGTCTGTTGGATTAAAATTTATTTTCCTGTTTGCATTGTGGATAATACTTTATCATTATCCTTCTAGAAGTATTTCGACTGCCATTGGTTTTAAGTGGGTGACAGGAATCAGAACTTAAATTTGGAAATTGAAAAAAAAACGAAGTTATAAAGCATATGTTAAATCAAATTATGCTAATACTGATTGCTGAAAAGAACATATGAATAAGAAGTATGACTATGCCACTTAAAAATAACAACAAATGTATTTACTTAATTATCTTTCTTTTTTTGTTTACTCTCAGCAACTAGTAAACCTCTTTGCGCGATTGGCTACAGATAATATAGGGTACATAGATTGGGATCCATATGTACCAAAGGTAATTAAGAACATCTGAACATATAACATACAACTGCACTGCCATCACTGTTACGTCTTTAAGGGGAAGTATATTTTGTATGCTAATTCCTAGCTCCACGTGAAATATTTTTAGACCATCAATACAAACATAACCTACAGGGTGGATCCTTTATTTTCAGAAAGTAATGGGTTCATATCAAGATACCAAAAATGTGTGATTTTTGTTTTACCTATGTAGGACATGAGCTACAAGTTTCAGAATGAGTAACACAGAAAATACAGGGTGTTACACATTCATGCTTTCCAACAAAGTTTGTGTATGGTTATTTGATTGCTATTCTAGGATCCCATTATATGTTTCCCTAGATTAAATGAAGTTAGAATGTCTCTAGGTGCCATGTTTTTAACATTACATCTTCTGTATTGTTTCACCTGCAGTAGAATCACTAGCAGCACTTCAGGAGGTCTGAAGTGGGGCATCCAGGTGATTTTGATCCACATAGTGGCAGTAGGGCAGGGCTGGGGACCAGCAGAAGGCAGGTGCTCTGTTCGCTCTGCCTGTGCTGTCTTCCTCTGTTGCTGGCCAGTAGAAACTAAGGAGGAGAAGTAAGTTTCCCCCACCTTTAGGGACCCTATCTGTTAGTAATGACAGATTTAAAATATAAATTTAATTATATTAAAATGTAATTATTAAATAACAGATTAATGTGCAAATTCTTGGGGGGGAAATCGAGTCAGTGTTAAAATTTAAAGAGGGAAAGGAATTCACCAGAAGACATTTCTGTTTTGTACATTTAGAGGGAGAAAGGAGTCAAAACATTTCATGTTTAAATTCAGGTACCTACGTTTTGCCTTTTTATGTTTTATTATATCTCATTTGTCTGTTTTTGGGTACATGGATAGAGCTGCTTTATATCCTCACGCCTGTGACCTCAGAGTGTCATTTTTAAAAGTATAGATATTTTAATATAATTTTTAAAGAATAAAACATTACTAAGCAGTATGTAATCTGCTTTAAAACTGATCAAATGAGAATATATCTAATAACACCAGTACACAACATTTAAGTTATTTAAGGAAAGTTATTTGATAACTGTATATATTTTTAATTCTTTTTTTCTTAAAGATATTTACAAGAATTCTGAGAAGCTTGAACCTCCCAGTGGGAAGCAGTCAAGTGTTAGTCCCAAGATTTTTAACAAATGCCTATGACATAGGACATGCCGTGCTGTGGATCACCGCTATGATGGTTTGTGATGCATTGTGTTTGTTTTACCTAGTTCCCTAAATTTTGTGTCAACTATACAAAAATTGTATATAATCATGTCAGTCTCTATCAGTGGCTTCGTTGGTCACTTGGTTCTTGGATATTTTCACTCCAGAATGTATTCATGTGTACCATTTATAAATGTCCATAACTAATGGGCCTTAAAAGTAGAACCAAAGTTTAGAGTTTGGAGAAATTCAGAATGTCTGTAACAGTTTTATAGACCAGGAACCAGACTCATAGATAAAAGGGCATTCCCAAAGTCGGATTGAGAGTGGTAAAGGTGGAGTTAGAATTGAGGGCTCTGCACGTGCTCAGTATGAATGCATTCCGCGTAAATGTTCACATAAAATATTACGCTAAGTACCAAGCTTACTAACAAAGTAATCTAGTGAAAGGAAAAGCATGAAGGATTATTTTGCTGATAGCACTGAAAGAAATATGTATCATGCTTGGATTTCAACATCATCTTTCAAATAAGACTGTAGAACAAAATTGTACTTCATATTGCTTCTACAGATGTCTTTTTCTTGATTTATTCATTCTGTCTTTGATATTTTCTTCTAGATTATGCTGTTTGGTTGGTTGTTTTGTGTTAGTTGTTTCTGTGGAAAAGGCAGAATGGTTGTGAGAGTTTAGTTCTTAAATTTTATTGTAAGATTAAAAAAAAACTTAAGCTCCCTGTTTTTGCTGTTTCACTATTAAACAGAGGGGAAAATCTCATTTTCTCTAGGACATTAAGTAAGACAATGATATAAACTCTTAGATGTGTACTGCCTTATATAAACAGTGAGTTGGAACTCAATTTTTTAAGAGCTGCTGAATTAGATGGTGATTATTATCAGCCTCGTTGTAGTTAATATTGCTGGTTTTTCTAACACAGTTGTTCTTACTGGCAGCTTCGTTTTGTGTTAAATATGAATATTGAATATAATAACAATCAATGAAAAATGTTAGAATTTTAAACATTTTTTTGTGGAGTTGTTATGGTCTCTTAGTAGTGTAGTTGTCCTGTTCTAGGGTGGGACACATGAATGTGGATCCCTTTCACAGGAGGACAGGTCCCTAGTGCAGCTGACGTTCTACCTTCATCTGTGCTGTTCCCAACTCAAGGGGGTTTCAAGACCTCCCCCCAGGGCCGTTCAACTTGACAAAGAAGGGCACTAGCTTTTGGCTTCCCCCCTAGTTTTGTTGTTTGTTTTGTTTTGTTTTGGCAGTTAGATTAGGAAAGAAATTTTTCTGTTGAGTCAAAATGTTACATATAACCGGTTTAGTCATTTGAACATTTACATTTAGAAGAAATAATAAAACATTTTAGTATACTTGTGTACATCTCACCTCATATGTTACAATGAGGTATCTGTTATGCCTGATGTTAGCACTCTGGGTTATTTTAAGATGATAATCTTAGTGATGAAAGGTATTTGATTGCCAAAGAGTAAAAGATACTGTCATCCTAAATTGACAAATATCTTTTCAATTTTTTAAGTTTGGTTTCAGTAAGTTGCCCTTATTTTTAGTAGACTGTTTGAAGTCAGTTCGTATGAAATTCATTGAGGAGTGTTTTTTACTCCTCTTTAGAGGTAGAATTGATTTTGTCAGCAGGATGAATGTGAACCACATTAGAGATTTACATGTAGGCTTGGGCCTAATAACCTTTCCAATTTTATAGTATAATGTGGTTACTGATGTTTTCTTACTCTTATATCTGAACAGGGTGGACCAAGTAAGCTAGTGCAAAAACACTTGACTGGTTTGTTCAACAGCATCACATCTTTTTACCATCCCTCAAATAATGGGCGCTGGCTGGTGAGTATGTTCATTTTTTACTCTTAGGTTTGGGAATTTTTTGAGATAGGGTCACATGTAACTATTACTGTTACGTACCCCGTAAGGTGTTTTCTGTCCGTCATATAAGCTTTATGATTAAGTTACTGTGTTCATTGAACATGTAAATAAACTAATGCAATACTGGTTTTGTTAACTGGTGAGAAAATGCCACATTCTGGCAACAAAATTGTAACAAAAAATGCCACCAAAGCATGACTCATCTTTTCAGTGTTATTTGTATCTTTTTTTTTTTTTTTAAGTTGTCTGGTTAAAATGGCTTTTCATGTAATGGCAGATTAATGTGGTACTGGAGGTTAAAACTGAAATTTGAAACATTTGTATTGATCATTGTCAGTAGTTAATTGATAAGAGTATACTGTCTAGATATACTTGCAGGTCTTTGCAATAAGATTGTAAAAGCCATTATTTTTAAAATCTTTACTTTGGAGGGTACAGAGGAACCATGACTATCTATGTGGGATGCAGAACCTACCTTGGACTTTGTGTTTCTGTGTCCCCAGAACAAGTTAATGAAACTGCTTCAGCGGCTGCCAAACAGTGTTGTTCGGAGATTGCATCGTGAAAGATACAAGAAGCCTTCTTGGTTAACTCCTGTGCCTGATAGCCATAAGCTCACAGATCAAGATGTTACAGACTTTGTACAATGCATTATTCAGCCTGTCCTCTTGGCTATGTTTAGCAAAACTGGTAGTTTAGAAGCAGCCCAGGCTCTGCAGAATCTTGCACTCATGAGACCTGAATTAGTAATACCCCCTGTACTTGAAAGGTAAGCGTCGCTTTACATGTTTGTTGAAGCCTCAGTGGTGGCCACAGTTATTCTGGTTATCTCTTCCCTCTACTCTTCTGTGTGGCTTTCTTCTTTGTGGCTTCTGTATTACTATATTGGTGCTTACACATTTTCCTGGAGGAGAAGCAAAATATTTTAACTTAATGATTGGTGACTTCATAAAGGTTTATTGGAGGGTAAAAATTGACATGATATGGATAAAATAAGTATTTTGTATTATTTGCAAATTTTGGTTACTCAAGGTTTTGCTCATAAATTAAGTTCTGGCTGTTTTTTTCATCAAAATGTGAGTGTCACAAAATACTGAGAACATGACAGTGAAAAGGATTTTGGATTTCTGTTATTTCTTAGAACCAGTGACATAAGAAACATTTGATTGTCTTCATTATTTTCATATCTTGTGTAATCTTACGTGGATCGTTTCCACAAGGTAGACTTTACTGCATTCATTTTGTTTTTATGTTGAAGCAGTAACAAAATAGTTCTCCAGTTGCCTAGTCACTCTTACAACATAGGCCTGGTGTGCCTTCCAGGAGAGAGCTACTCAGTTGTTTTGAGTATTTTGAGAGTAGGTTACTTCAACTCACTGTTATTCCTCTGGTGCCTGAATCTGAGTTTTATGATTTCTTTCTAAATGTCTTTGTCAAAGGTAGAAGTTTAGTGTTAGAGTCCAGAAGGATCTAACAGATTGAGTTCCGTAAAGCTCAGATTTGCCCAAGGCCCGTCGTGGGAGAATGCAGATGACAGTTTTCTGACTCGTGGTTGAGATAGGGTTCTTGGTCACACTTTCTTGGAGAAGGGTATCCTGTTAAAGATCTTAACTGAAATGGTGCCCCATTAAATTTGAGTTGTTTATATTTATACCATCTTGCACTGTCCTCATTGCCGTGAATATTCCAGTTAGGTTGTGCCTCACTTTCGCGGCCTCTCCTGCTTTTGCATGCACATCTTTGGGTGTGTGTGCAGAACTCCTCCCACACCCATAAGCTAGTTAGGAGATGGACTGGAGAAGTTAGGCGATTTCTTTTCTGACTCCAGCCCGCAGTGGTTTTGCTACTAGGCCTCCATGTGGTAGCAGAAGCTAACAGTCAGCTGCAGGTCTCTTGATGCCCCATTGAGAGAGGAGGGACTTGAGCTGCTTGCATGGCTAAATTGTGAAGTTTGAGGAGTTTTGCTGTTTTGTTACTTTGCCTTTTTTTTGCCTTATGTCAGTATTTTCCAATTGATGATTTATGAATAGATGCGTTTTTATTAGACTGAGGCGCTACCTACTGTGCTACCGAGGGACCTAGAATAGATACCTTATAAGAAGTAAAAAATTTTTA
>VMDR010037229.1:0-10287 GCA_007922815.1 Macrotus californicus | reverse complement strand
TGCCCATGTATTCGCTCATCACGGAGTAACGAGCTCCACTACTATTGGTGTCTATTATTTCATGAGTTAAAAACTTGAGAACTTCGTAGCATGTACAGCCAATGAACATGTGCAGGGAATTAATATTTATCCAGCAATAAAGCTACTAAATCAACAATAAGTCTATGAATTAAAACACCAAGAATTTAATATGAAATCATGATATCACATAGTTTGCTTCATATTTCTTCATAATTTGAAGCTTTTTTTCTTTTACAAAATCACCACTAAAATCAAAACTGTTGTTTCTTTTAAGAGTATTCAAAAGTAATTCTCTAATAGTCCAAAAGTAACCCCAGTGAGGCATATCTAAGATGAATACTCAGTAAATTTTCCAGGGCCCTGCAGATTGGTCCCCTTCTTCCAGAAAGACTGCTCTCCCTCCCTCATTGCCCACTGTCTAGTCCAATGCCATGGGACTTCATGGCTAATCAGCTGGGATGAGCCATTGTGCCTGTTTGGCATGTCTCACTCAGTTGAGCAATTTCTTACGTATCACATTTTGCCAGCTCAGCTTTGGCCAGTGCCTCTTGAGTTTCTCTGAAGGTGACCTAAGCTTCCTGTTTGTCCGCCTGTTGCAGTAGCACCTGATTTCCACTTCCTGGACAACCTGTTGACCTGAAAGCCTCACACTTGGACCCTTTCCCTGCTTCCTCTCCAGTCTCCTCTGCTCCCATGCCTTTCCTCAGAGCTTTTCAGATCCCCGTATCAGAGGCTGCTCCAGCAGGCGTTGCACTGCTTCACCACTTTCTTCACTCTCCTTATCTAGGGCCTTGGAGCTCATCTTCCTTACACCAGTGTAGACCATTAGGCTCAGATACTTCCACGCTTTGCCATAGTAATTGTGCTCTAGTCTGTATTTTCCTTTGGGGGCACCTATCAACTCTTCCTGTCATAGTGTGTGGAAGTTCAGGTTGACCAAATAGAGGGCCTCATGGTTTCCATTTGAGGGCCAAAATACTACTGGGTAAATGGGAGAACTGAGGCATAACCAGGCTAACTCACTTGGACAGGCCACCCAGCTGGTGAGAAATAGAGCTGGAATTCCAACCCAGAAAGTCAGAACGCCCACGTGTGTGTTCTTAAACCCCGGCCTTGACAGGGTGAGGGTAAGTGGAAATGGTGGAATATTGAGGAGACTACTAACAAATTGACTAACCCAGGACAAGTCACCAGTGGGCCCTTATTTTTCTTTTTTTGTAAGTAGATTTAATAACTTAGGGGTTCATATGTAAATTCCAAGAAGTTGGTGTGTTCTTTAATAAGGAGTATATTTAAATATCTCATTTTTCTATAGCAGGGAGAGTAAAATTCATTAACCAAGAAGACAGAATAGGCCTGAGGGGAAAGTTCAGAAAAAAATGTGGCAGTTTTTTTGTTCTCTCTGGCACCAAATCAAAGACAGATTCACAAAAAGACATAGGCAATGCTGGAGATATCAATGAAATGCATCATTTCCCTCTGAAATGAGGACCTGCATCGGAGCACCAGAGGAGCCTTAGAACTGCACACACATGAACTTAGCATTTTATCAAGCATTATTATAAGAATTACCATTTTCCACATTGTATCTTATGCATTTATCTTGTGATTGCTAGAATACTTTATGAGTACATCTATAAATGTGGAGGAGCTGCATAAAATTATCCCACTGGGCTTTCAGCTGGTCTTCTGGGAAAGAGAAGCTGACACACAGACAATGAATATGCATGTTGTGACAGGAACGGAAGGACAAAGAAAGAAAAGTGACATGTCCCATCAAGGGCTGTGTGGGTTTAAAGACTGATGTGACAGCGAAGGTAATGTGAAGATGTTGAGATAGACTGCTAAGACTTCTAATAATTGTGTGGGTCAGATGTTAGAGACAGGGCAGGTTGCATTTTGTAAATGGTGGCAGAATATTCCACATAGTTACCTCATATTAGTGTTCTAAGCCACTTGAAATGTATCCACAAGAGGTGTTCTCTACTATTAAAATTCCTGTTCCCCACACCTTCCAGCCATGCCACCTCCAATAAAAAGCCACTCTAAGGAAGGAATACCAGAGATCAGCCCTTCTCTCTCATGTGTGGGCACTTACAAACATTATCCTTCTCCTTGAGCTCAACTGCAGCATGCATATACACGAGAGACGGATTTACTTGTCTTCCTCCCAAATCGCCTTTCATTGAATTTCATATATAATGTCCTGTCATTGTCGAAGACATTTGGAGCTAAATATTCCATTACAACTGAAATGCCACAGCCATTTATCTCTTCTTCCCATTTTTTTTTTTTTTTTTGCAGAGCGTTCACTCCTGAAGTTTTAAGGAATTTTAAAATATCCATATTACAGTTTTCTCCCTATCTCCAGTTACCTGGTAATTTCTGACATTACTCTTCTCTCAAATCATCTCTCTATCTCCTTTTTTTTCTACTTTTATTGAAAACAAATCATTTTCAACCTGGACTATCATACTTTTCTCTTATTGTGCTTCTTGGGGTGTGGGCCCCTAATGCCATCTTACTGAGATATCTTAGTGTTGCTTCCAAAACCGCTGCCCTCACAGAACCGTTGAATGATTTCTAGTTTTTCTCCCCAAGCCCCTTCCAATAGTTGTTATTGCCTAATAAGCCAGGACCAAGGAATTCAGTCCCTGCATTCAGGCTCTTGTTTCACCCCCTGAACTGCCCCCTTGCATCCCATATGCCTCCTGTCTGCTGCTAACTCCCTGTTCAGTCTTCTCCACAAGGACCTCGGTTCGCAGCATGCTCCAAACTACAGTCCTTTTCCCTTCAAGGAATTTGGGGAAGTTTATCTTCTGCATACACTCTTTCCTGACCAATTTGGGGAAACTATCAAATTTCTGGAAATGACTTATTAAGGATGCAGCTTCCCAGGCCTCCCTTCCCTACAATGCTAATTTGAACTGTCCTCATATGAAATGTTGTTATGGGCCAGTGTCTTAGGTAGCTCAGGCTTCTGTAACAAAGCACCCAAGATTGGGGGGCTTAAACAACAGCCATTTATTTCTCACAGTTCTGGAGGCTGGAAGTCCACGATCAAGGTGCTGGCAGATTTGGTTCCTGGTGAGATCTCTTTTTCTGTCTTGCAGACCACTGCCGTTTTGCTGTCTTTCTTGATTTTTCAAATACAGTTAACCTTGAATATTATTTTGTATCAGTTTCAGGTGTACAGCATAGTGGTTAGATACTCATCTACTTTGCAAAGTATTCACACAGCACAGAGACTGAGGAGAGTTTTGGTCCCTCTTCCTCTTCTTAAAAGGACACTAATCCCATTATGGGGACCTCACCCTCGTGACTTCATCTAAACCTAATTACCTCCCACAGGACCCATCTCCAAACACCATCACATTGGGGGTTAGGGATTCAACATAAAATTTTGAGGGGACACAAATATTCAGTTCATAGCCCCCAGTCAGCTTCTGCTTGTGTGTGTGGCCACTCGGGTTACTGCATTTCTGCAGACTCTCCACTAGTCACAAAGGATGTTTGTAATAGACACTTAGGGAGTTACCACTTGATCAGCTCAGAGAATAACGTGCCGTGTTTTCCATAGAACTTTCTCCATTCACCTTCCTTTGTGTGAGCTTTGTTCACAAGCATGGTCTACACCACAGTAACCAGGGTTAAACCACACACTATGGCAATGGGAGAGACATCCACAGACGTTTCCGTAGAGCATGCTTCTTGAGCTGCGCATCTGGAAACTTACAGGGACTTCTATTTCTTTGGAGTTTTTTCTTAAATAAGTTTCATTTCCCATCTCTTTGTACTAAACCTCCCACATTTACTAGAGAATGGGAAGACAAATCAATTTATAACCTCTATGTATTAGTTGCCTATTGCTACAGGAAAAAATTACCACAATGTTAGTGACTTGAAACAATACAACTTTGTTATTTTACACTTCTGGGTGTCAGACATCCAGTGTGGGCCTGGGCTAAGGTCGAGGTGTCAGCAGAGCTGCATTGTCTTCTGGAGGCTCCAGGGAGAATCCATTGCCTTCTCTTTTCCAGATTCCAGAGGCCACCTGCTCTCCGTGGCTCATGACCTCGTGTCATTCAGACCTCTGCCACCGTGTCACTTCTTCTCTGACCCTGACCCTCCTGCCTCCCGCTTATCAGGACCCTTGAATTACACTGGGTTCACTCTTACCATTCAGGATGATCTCCCCTCTCAGCACCCTTAACTTAATCACATCTCCAACGTCCTTTTGCTTGTGAGGTCACACATTCATAGGTTCCAGAGATTAGGACATGGATGCTTTGAGGGAGCACTAACCTGTCTACCCCACTCCACACAGCTGTCAATATGAACCTGTGTGTAATACCTTTCACATGCTGATTGAAAATAAACATTAATATTCAGTGAAGAGAAGAAAGTTGTGTTTTTAAGATCCCAGCAAGCAGGTGTTTAACGATCGATAGAGCATTATATTCTGCTTTATTTATGCAAGAATATTTATCCTATATTCCTAATACACCATGATGCCTACATATCAAATTGTTGTTGAGACCTACATCTAATACATATATATTCATAGCATGGAACGTTAAAAATGAACAAGACCTAAAAAAGTGCCAGAGTCCGTTCCACACAAACACTTATAGGAATCTACTAGAATTTTCCAATGTAAGAATCTGTCAAATTTTGAAAAATCCTCCCAGTGACACTTTTTCTCACTCTGCCCATGTTTTTTTCCAGCATTTGGACCCAAACACTTTTCCCTGTAATGCCTCATGAGCCAATGACAGCTGCAGAGGGGGGCCTGGCATGTCGCTGGCAAGCGCTGGGGCTCCTCCAGCCTCTGACCCGGGCCTTCTGAGTCTGCCAGATGCTTCCCTGCATGTCCTGTGTCTGTCTGTCCCACCACTACGGTTGCACTCTGTGGGCTAGACCATATGCCAGTGCAAGAACTCAAAAACAGAGAACACTGGAATGAAAAAAATCTTAATTAACTTAGGAAACCAACACACATGGGGATGGATTGTGGATTGTCAGGGCAACGCATTCAAACACATTTCAGATGGGGAAGTCCAGGCAACTTTAAATCAGTTAGTTCGATCTATTTCATCCTCCACATTTGTCTATGATCAATTTTCCTTATAGCACACAACATGTAGAATGCTTTCATGTGTTTTTCTTAGAGTTATTTTAATTTCTCCAAGTTATTTCTAATAATAAGTAACATTTTGAATGCTGTTTCCTATCATTCTTATTTAAAACAGAAGCACTGTATTCCAAGCAGACAAAAATTAAACGTTAGAGGTTTGTTTCAGAAAAGGTTTCCCTTTAAATAATCACTAATATTTGAAGATTATCACCATCAACTCATTGCAAGCTCCCTACCTACTATCTTAGAAGTAATTGAACAACAGAAATGACCTTTATCAGTTCTCAATCTTTAGTAAATTTAGAAGGGGAGTCTGTAAAATAAGGAAGAAAAAATTTGTTTTTTTAAAAGGAGAACAAAAGTGTTAACTAAATTAGGAAATTGTTAGTTTTACTTCTTGTATCCAAATATTCATTAACTTTGACATTTGTTACGTGTTCTTAAAAGACATATTTTTCTCATCAGTATTTCTCCTTTTCCGCTTGGCAATTATTGTTATTTTCTATCACATGAGTAATTAGCCTGTCTTTCAATTTACACGTTTACTTTTTAGGGTAAATTGGGCCTATGTTTTGAGCCTATGGCTTGCAGTCTAATGGTAAAGAGCAGAGTCACCTCAGAAGAACAAAGATGTGACAGCCAACAGCAGTGACTTGCGGGTGAGGAGGGAAGTCACTTCACCTGAACAGGGTCAGTTAACAGCTCGATATATGTTTATGAGCCAAGCCTGTATTTACCTCTCTCTCTCTCTCGTTCTCTCTCTCTCATCTTTCTACTCCACTTAGTAATGTTTGGACACAGGAATAGTCACCTCACTTATTTCTAGCACAGTTCTGCAATAATACTGCCTTACCTGTGTGGAAAGCTTTCATTGCTTAAAGCACCTTCATAACTATTCTCTCCCTTGATTCCCCCAACTACCCTGAGAGGTGAGCAGAAAAGACAGTAATATTCCCATTTTGGCACATGAAGAGACCTCTTCAAGCTCCAGCTGTCTGTGAGGGCCTTTGGGCAATGTTTTCATCTATAATTGCCATGTGAACTTTGCTCTAAGAGCAGTATGGGGAGAAACAAAAGCAAAAAAAAAAAATGTTTGTCTGAATGTGGTGAAAGCCAGTGGGGGGATGGAGGGGTCTAGGGGAGGGGGCAAAGGGAAGGAAAATGGAGGGCATCTGTAATAGTGTCAACAGTAAAAAATTCATGCTGGTCTGGTGCACCTCCGGTGTTCCCTGATGCCCTTTCCCCTTCTGCCCGGTGTAATGTTCACTACCACCTTCAAATGTTCCAGGCTGGCAGGCTGTCTTCTCCCACATCACCCCTCCAATTCTACTCTGGACAGAGAGTGTGACCCCCACTCCCACTCCCAACACCCTCTGGCTTGGTTTTATGTCACACTTACTGCTTTCAGACGTACTACATACACATTTCACTTGTTCACGCAGTGTGTTTGCTGTCTGGCTTCCCCACTGGAACTAAGGTTTTTGAGGGTAAGAATTTCTCTGTTTTATCTGTATCTCCCATGCAATTGGAGCACTCTGGCAAAGGGCCCGGCCAAATGCCAGTGTGAGTCACTGGGACTCAGGGCGCGGCCCGTCAGCGGCTGCTCCACTGTGGGAGTTCTCTTCTTTTCAGGGGCGAGGATGGCAATTGTCTTATAAGTAAGACAAATGCAGCTTAAATTAGAGAACAAACGGCCTGGCCTTAGGTATTTGCCCTTTACAGGAATGTATGGGGCCCCCACTGTCTAACACGTGGAGCCCTGGAGCCCAGGATAAGCTGAGTTCAGGAGCAGGCCCTCCTTCTCCTAACTCAAGTGTGTCATTCCCTGGAAACCCCGATGTAATTGTTAGTTAGCATCCTTCCTGTTCGTCCACCCACACTGGTGTGCGGGAGGCCCTGCATTTTTCGAGGGAATGAATGGACGAACAAATAGGTGAATGATAAATAAATAAATGAACCAGTTATTTGTATATGAAAGTAAATCAATGTTATGGAATGCTTTATTCTTAATTGTACAGAGAAAGTCTCAATCGAGCAAAAACTGGCAAATAAAAAGAGGCACACTCTGAGTCTGCAAGGCCAACTCATTCGTCTGACCACATCCACCGTGATGGGGTCTGCCTCGGGTGTTGTGCCAGCAAGCAATGGCTCTCGCCTGGTGGAAGAGCCACTCTGGCTCAGGGCCCCTCACCCAGCACGTCCCCGCACACAGCCGTGGCCAGGAGTTTCAGCTCTGCAGGCTGTCACTTACACACGCCCATTCTGGCCATAAAAGAAAAGCTACGAGCGTGCAAGGTAAAGACATCAGTTTAATCCGCTCTAATCTCTGAAAGATACGTACATTCATATATGACATTAGGAATACTTTAGTCACCAGTCATTCTTCCTCTGCGATTAGTCATCAGATCCCCTGATTAACCTTGTGAACGCCTTGGGAAAAACCAGATAATTATAATGAGCTAAATTTAGAAACAACAGTCATTTTTTCTATGGATTAGAAATAGTGAAAGTCAGTGTCTCTTATCAGTCTTTTCACCTCAGAAGCTGCAGGAACATTATAAGAAATAATGAATTGAAAGAAATATGTCATGCTTCTAATTGAAAAGAAAAAGTCTTTTATTTCAGCTTCCTTAGATGCCTATCTGCTTAAATATAAGAATATTTATGTTTAATATTATTTCCTAAGTATTCTATGATCTTAAAATTCTTTTTTAAATATTCCTGGTTTTTATAAAACCCACAAAATAAAGATAGATCAATAGATAAACAGACGTATATATATATGCGTGCATACTTACCTGTGTGCCTATTTGTGTAGATAAACATACACAGGTGCATACACATGATATGTTCGTGGTAAATCAGTTTGACTGTGATTGGCCTGCATCTGCTTGTTCATGTCTTCTCTCAGTGTTCCAAGGCTCTCCAGAGATATTCTCATACCCTTCCCCCCAGGGCCCCAACATGTGCCCCATTCTGCAACAGGACCTCTTACAGAGAAGCCCTTATCAATTAGCTACTGCTTATTTCAGTACAGTCTTAAAATCGAAAACCTCAAGACAACAAAGAAATTTACTTTTTAAGGTAGAATTTCATGCAGCAATTATATAGATGAGAGATATTTTTGGCCCAAGGCATTTTTGTAGCACATACCATGTAAAGGAGTCTTTTTGGTTCTACTTACAAATGACTTTTACAGTAGTATTAAAAGGTGCTCACTCGCTCTCTTGCTCTCTCTCTCTCTCTCTTTCAGCTCCTTTGTGCATTTATTTAACACGTACTTACTGGATACATCTAGGCATAGTGCTGGGAACTGTGGGAAAGGCTATAGACTCATAATGCACACCCCAAAATCCACAGTATAAATTTGCCACATGAATAGTTTAGACCATTCTGCAGGTGCCATAGGGGTTCCAGGAGAAAGAATGTTCTGGCCCAAAGGATCAAGGGAGCATTCAGAGAGGAGGTAGCATCTGAACTAACACTGAAGCCATTAAATACAAGTAGATATTTTGTAAGTAGAGGAGAAAGCATCGGAATTCTAGGGTAAGGGAAGATGTGATAAAATCATATAAGTGGTAGAATGCACAGATGCTTGAGGTAAGGTGAGTTTTCAAGTTTACATAAAACCGGTTTCTCTGAGAGAGTGGTGGAAAAGTAGGACTAAGATTTGTGGTGGACAGATTGAGAATAATCTCAAATGTGTGCTGAGGAACTTTAGATTTGTGTATGGACAGATAGAGAGAGCCATTAACAATGTCTTTAAGGAGTGATGTGATTATAGGGCTCCTTTAGTGAGGTTAAGCTGAGCAATGAAGAAGAAGGGTGTGGGGCTTTAGTGAGGTGGTGTGAGCCTAATTTCAGGGCGATTTAAAAGGCAGGCAAAGCCTAAGCAATTATGATGGAGGAATGTGGGGTACAGAGAAAGAGGTGTCCAAGGTAACTAAGGTGTTGATCCCAGATGTCTGGCAGGATAGTAGGGCCTTTAATGGAACTGGAAAATCGGGAAGAGGGCATTCTCAACTTCCTGAGGGATAATAGGTTGTCCACAGAGAAATATCCAGCAGACAGCAAGAAAGAGGGGACTGGGTTTGACAGAGAGTGTACTGAAGGTTCATGTTTGGGAGTCACTCCTATAGAGATGAGAATTGAGGAGATTGGCCATGAATGAGAAACCTGAAAGACTGAGAGCAAAGAGAATAACTAAGAGTAGGATCTTATTTTTACCCAAATTTTAGTGACAGGCCCTAGCTTTCACTGATCATCCTGTTTTATGTGACTTTCCACACCAGCAGCTCTCAACTGGGGAAAGTTGGGAAGGGGGCGGGGGAGTTGTTAAAAGTGTAGGAAGGAGAGGGTGCAACTCTTCTAGCATCCAATGGATAGAGGCCAGGGAAGCCTGGACACATCTTACCATGCCCAGGACAGACACACACAAAGTTACCTGGTTCTATACACTGGCGGTGCTGAGGTGGAGCACCCCTGCTCTGTGTTTGCCAAAAGAAAATCCCTGCACCGTCTTGTTTAGTCAAACAAACATTGCCTCTCAAATGCTCTCATCTCCCACAAGAACTAAAAACTAGAAATCCCTTCACAAAGAAGCTCTCCACAAGGGTCTTCAACTCTTCCATCACATTTCCCCATTAAAAATAATAATAATAATAATAACTACTTAAATAAGAATGCCAGTTCTGGACCAAATTATTTACATAAAAGCAAGTAAACACTCATCTTTTTCAAGGAATTTCAACCTAGTATACACTTGGTCATATTTGTCCAGGATATTCCCAGAAGCACACAATCAATAGCAACCATGTTCATGTACTTGAGTAGCCACCGTCTGCCCTTGAAGTTCCTTGCCTGCCCGCCAATGGCAGCAGTGATTCACAAGGCAGGTCTGTACTGGGCCTGCTCTGCTTTGCTCAGTTTCCTAGTGTTTCTGCACTTGGAAAGAATATTTTATTTTTGTAACTTTCCTCAATAGATACCTGTGTAATTCATCGTGAAAATAAAAACAAAAAGTAAATGTGAAAGAGTGAAAATACTCATGAGCCTCCAGACAAGTAGCTTGAATACTTGGGTGTCACTTTTGTAAGTGTGTGTGTGTGTGTGTGTGTGTGTGTGTGTGT
>VMDR010037228.1:0-10284 GCA_007922815.1 Macrotus californicus | reverse complement strand
CTTTAATGGGAGTGTCTGTACCATTTGCTTTTAGTCTTGTTGTTAATATTGTTGAACTTGATTCTTCTGCTGCTTTGTTATTTCTTTTCTATTTTTACAATCTTCTAAAAAAATTTTACCTTCTTTTTCTGCCTTCCTTTTGATTTTTTAAATATTTCATTATTCTCTACTCTTATCTTCTTAGGTATATCTTATTATATATCTTTTATTTTCTTAGTGACCCTTCTAGGGCTTACAACATGTATGTTTAATTCATGGGAGGCCACCTTCAAGTGTCATTGTATTTCACGTGTAAATTATAGCAGTGTGCTTTCATTTCACCGTCCTGTCTATTTTGCTATTGCTGTCATGCATTTTACTGCTGTGTGTGTTGCAAACCCCAAAATATGTTGTTATTGTTGTTTGGGTTAAGTAGTCAAATATTTTTTAGAGGGTTTTAAAAGGATAGGAAATATTTTATATTTACCTATGTTTCCACTATTTTCTGCACTCTTCATTTTTTATAATCAAAGTTTTCAGGTGGCATAATTTTTTTCTTCCTGAAACACCTCCATGAGCATCTCCTGTCATGTACATTTGGCAGGTGACAAATTACCTCATCTCTTTTAGAGTAGAGAAGAATTTTATACATTTCTATTGTGAAATGTCATTTTCATGGACTCATTGGTTGTATTCATTTTTCAAGGACATTTTCATAGCATTCAATGAATTAAAAAAATTCTTCTAGCCCTTTTCATTATCTGGTTTGCTTAAGTTCTGACTAGAAGCTACAATATTCATTTCTCCTAATTTATTGTTTATTTCTCTGGCTGCAGTTAAGATTTTGTCTTTATCACTTGCTTTCATGAATTTTATTTTGATGAGTTTTTGTATATTTTTCTTTATTCATACTGCTTGGACCTCATTATGCTTTTCTTGTGTCTGGTTTTTACCAAATTTGGGAAGGTTTTGGCCATTATAGCTTCAAATATTTTCTGTCTCCTATCTTCACTTACCTCTAATTTATATGTGTGCTTGGTGTGTGCGTATGTGTATCTGTGTGTGCATAAATATTTCTTTCATCTTATTCCACTGGAAGCACACTATATTGCTGTATCTTCAGGGTTTTGTATGTTTATTTCATTGTGTAATTTTTCATTTCAGATATTTTTTTCATTTAATTCCATTTTATATTTTCAATTTGTCTCCTCATTTTTTTTTCTTTAGGTCTTTGAACAAACTGATAATATTGATAATGACTGTTTTAAAATCTTGGCTAATTTCATCATCTCTCTCATTGTTGAATCTGTTTCTGTTGGTAGATTCCACCTCATATTTAAAGAGGGATAGAAGATTAATGGAGAACTTAGGAGTAATGAGAGGCTTTAGGGATTTTATGTTCAATGAAACAGCAAATACTGATCATTTGAACATTTGCTTTAAGGCATTCAGCCTTTCCAGGGAAGACAAATCTGACTGACATGCAGTCTCTGCCTTTCAGAACTTATTACTTAGTGCAGGAGTTGGACTTTCATACTCTTTGAGTGGACTGATTGAATGTGGCATACAAATATATTTCTACTCCAAGACTTTATTCCTTTTTCTAATATAAGTAAGAAAAGGATAGAAAAGAGGGGATGGAAAATCATTATTAATTAAAATAGGATTTAGCCACGAGCCAAAACCGTAAGCTGTGAAGAACAGTGTTGGTGCATCGGAGTGGGGCAGAAGTGAACGAAGACAGCAGAACTGCCTGCAGACCTCTGCATATCTTGTGTGGATTTGAAAAGGACGGAATGGCAAGGGAGGAGACCAATACACCCAGCAATTGTTTGTTCACAATCAGGAGAAGGGACACTTAAAAATTTAAGTTGCTAGGCTGAAAGGGTCATTGCAACCTCTGCACGCTTTCTGCCTGCCCCAAATGCGACATGGATTAGGGACAAAGGCAGGCTCTTAGGTTGAAGGGTGTTACAGGTTCTTCCTAGGAACAGTGCGGCCACAAACTACCTGAACAGAGCTGCCACAGTTTCACCTGGTCTTTTAGCAAACTCCTAGGTGCACATATAGAATATACAATAGAAAAATAACATTAAGAAGCAGAAGAAAATGTCAAACATGTCTGTGGGAGCTTGAAGCATTAAAATAAGACATGATATATGCAAAACAAGAACTCAAATAAATATATGAGTATATAAAATTCAAAAAGCAATAAGACAATAAATAGTAGGGCTTGAAAAGTATCAGTGGTCTGAAGAAAACAAAACAGAGGAGAAAAATGAAATAATTATAGAAATAAAAGTAAAAGTCATGTCAGAGTAGCAAAAAGGAAAATGGCTAGTGCTGCAAATAGGGTCATGAAGGGTCTCAGGTGGAACTTGTGAAAAATAAAGCAGAATAGAGTGGAAACCAATACAGGACAGAATGTTGCAGAACAAATGGTAAGTACTGAAGACAAAAGTGATCCGTGAGAAACATAATTAGTGCCCCTGGAGAAGAGGATAAAACAAATGTAACAAAAATATTAACAGAAATAGATGAAAAATTTCCTAAAATAAAAAGCTACAACAACTCATGAACTATACTACTCACAGCGCTTTATTGAAAAAAATTATTTGATCACTTCATCTAACAAAACAAGAGGTGAACCAAAGTAGAAAACCCAGGGATGAAGCTGCCTTGTTAGGAAGAAATTATGGTTAGAAAACAGTGAAAATGTAAACCTTTGCAGTGTAGAAATAATAATGTAATTAGAGTAGGAAAGGAGAGTGAGACTCAAAAAGTACATTTATTCTTCAAAAGGTAAATGAAGCTACAGATTTTTAGGGCAATATTTAGTGTTATTGTAGGGAACTCCGTGGAGCTGGGAACAACTGAGCTTTCAGGGATAGATCAGCTGATTAAAGCAACAAGGCAAACGAAGGAGTGGAACCTTAATTATGTGCTGTGGTGATGAAAGCGAATCTCTAGAAAGCAGAGAAAATGCAGACACCCCTGTTTTATTTCTCCATGTGAGAGCACACTGGTGGAGAGCTGGCGGATCAGCACAGATGCCCCGTCAGCTCCCTGTTGAGGGGGCCCTTGACACTGGGGGAAGGCTGGGTGCCGGGGGGATAAGGCGAGGTGTGGAAAGTACTTTAGTCAAAGTGGGGAGAAATATCTTCAAGGTTTCTCCCTCCTCCTGTGAGGAGTCCTTGGCAGAAATAGAGGGTGCCTGAAGAGCACCTCTGCCCAGGGCCTCTGATAAAGGATAAAGGGACCTGGGAATGCAAATATGTGAAGAGCACGACTAGCCCAGGGGCCTCAGACCTTGACTACAACTGCCCCCAGAGGCTGAGGTGCCCTGGCCCAGCCCCCGTTCTGCAGCTATTGGGTGGGTGGCATCCCCAGTGAAGCCTTTCCCCTGCCTGGCAAAACTTTTGTAATTGCCAGTAATTAGGCCTGAAAAATCACATATAGGTCTTCAACTAGGAGCAGGACCCCTCTGTTATAAAGAAAACTAGTAATAAAACTAAAATCTGTGATTTATTTAGGTAGAAAATGAGAAATTACAAGTCACTATTATGTAAACTTTATGTGAACAGAAACCTTGTCTGTATGTTCATTTTTGTATTCCCAGACCTAGCACAATGCCTTGCATGGAGTAGATACTCTGAAATATTAGTGAATTATGAACATTTTTTAATGAACAATATATTGTACTAAAAATGGACAAATACCAGGCAAATGCCAACAAAGGATAAATAGGGGCTTCAGAATTTAATGTTAGAAAAGATGGACTTAAAGACATAAAGCATTTAAGAGTCATAGAAAGTTACTTTTTAATGATAATTAGCGCAGTATTTAAAAAACATTTATCATGAATATTCATGTACAGAATAACATCAGAGTTCATAGGGCATGAAATGGTAGGAAATACCCACTCGGCAAGCTTTTTTGAATACCCATTATATGCTACAAATAGGCAAACCATTGTCTTATGAATATATAAACTCAGTACTTCTGAGTAAAATATGACCAAATGGGTCAGAAGCACATTAAAAGAATAATAAAGCATAACCAAAATGGATTTTATATTGGGAATACAAAAGTAGTTTAATATTTAGGAATTCTGTTAATGTTACGTAACATGTTAACAAGTAAAAAGAGCAACACTGTATGCTAGAAAACATTGGACAGAACGCAGTGTCTTTCTGATCATTTTCAGTTTCTTTTAGTAAAATCAGAACAAACGAGTACTACCACGAGATATATGTGACACCGGTTTTATGTGTGCATATGCACATGTGTTGGTATTTGTGTTTAAGCACACACACACACATCTACGTATCTCCAAATCCAGTAACACGCTAAATGGTAAATTTTTAACAAAGCATTCTCATTAAAATAATGAATAAGACAAGGATGTGTGCTATTATTTCATATTGTTGTAGGTATTAGCTAATGCACTCACATAAGAGAAGTAGTATATTTTTAGGAGTATTCCAAAGAATAACTGTATATGCCTGGAAAACACAAATTGTGCTAAAAACAGTATAAGGAACTATTAGTCTATTTAATAGTTAACTAAAAATAATGTGAAGAACAATTGGTACATTTAATAAGGAGGCTGGTTACAAAGATTTGATAGTCAGCAGTTTTCTCTATATAAGCACAACACATCACCTGGCTGGTGTGGCTCAGTGGATTGAGCGCGGACTGCGAATCAAAGGGTTGCCGGTTTGATTCCCACTCAGGGCACATGCCGGGGTTGTGGGCCAGGTCCCCAGGGTAGGCCATGTGAGAGGCAACCACACATTGATGTTTCTCTTCCTCTCTTTCTCCCTCCCTTCCCCTCTCTCTAAAAGTAAATAAATAAAACCTTTAAAAAATGTTTAAAGAAATAAGCACAACATATTAGAAAATATAATAGAAGGAAGTTTCTATTTATAGCAAATAGAAATTTATATAGAATAGAAATTATTATATAGAAATAGAGTTTATATTCATTTGTAGCAAAATGAAACATACACACCAAGAAATAAACTTTACAAGAAATCTTCATGACCTATATGGGAATAAAAGAGATTTGGGAAATAGAAGTATATTGGACGGGATGACATATTGTATAAATTTTGTTTGTCTTTAGATTAACTATATATTCACTAAAATAGTCAAAAGTTGTTTTCTAATCTACAAAGTTTTTCCTAAAGCTTAAATGAAAATTAAGAATAGCCAGGAAATGTTCTGAGAAAATAAGGAATAAAGAAGTAAAGAGACAAGTAAAACTGTTTGTTAATATGTGATAGACATTGTTACCACACTGAGTTAATCTAATGTTCTATGAAAGCAAAGCTGTTTTCATTAACTTATATGGCGAGCTTATGGGAAAACAGTAGATTTCTATTAGCTTTAAAATGTTAAATTACAGTTGACCCTTGAACGACATGGGGGTCAGGGGCACTGACCCCCGTGCATCGAAAATCCCCGTACAGCTTTTTTGTCCTCTTGTCCCCCATTTAACCTTGGCTGCCGCAATCAGATGGACAGAAAGTGTAAGGACCCTTTTTTCTTGAGTCTGCATTTAGCAGCGGACAGTAACTGTAAAATGTGCATCACATACAACTTTTGACTTTCAAAAAATTTAAGTTGTCCCTCAGTCTCTGTGGGGGATTAGTTCCAGGACCCCACTGTGTCTACCAAAATTTGAAGGTGTGCCACAAGAATTTTTAAAGCATATAATACCTGACTATTTAGTCAGGGGCACTGACCTGTTTTACCTTAGATTGTCAAATAAAAACATGACAAAACCAGTACAACAATAACTGTCCAATGTGAATGAATCAAAATTGTGCCTATTTTTTTTGTCAGATTGGTGAAAAATATAATACATTTTTTGGTGTGCTGCAGAATTTTAGTAATTATGTGTGCCGGAGATCAAAAGGGTTGAAAATCACTGGTGTAGATCAATGCGTATGGCCAGCCCTCCATATCTGTGGACTCTCACATGCAGTGCGAAAACAGTACGGTTATTTATTTTAAAAAATCCATGGATAAGTGGACCCGTGAAGTTCACACTATGTTGCTCAAGGGTCAACTGTATTAAAGATAATTTGTGTATATCTATAACTTGAACCACAACACATTTATTGACCTAGAATGCCAGATTAAAGGAAGTTGAGTGGTGTGAGTGATTGTTTTTTGCATAACTGCTCTATCATTTGGATTGTACTATAAAAAATCACCGTTTTCAAGAATCCTCTAAAATTGTAATGTTTCATGTCTACCTGTGTTGGAGGTATTAGCTCTGTTTACAGCAGGGTTCTCCTGACGTAAAGGATGGTTGAACTTCTACTTTGGTTTTAGGGACTTAGCAGTCATCAGTGCACATGGGAGGTCGGAGGTCAGTGAGCAGCGCACCACGTGGCTGTGTGCTGGCAGGCCGACTTCAGCGTGCTGGGCTGTCTGACCGCTGCTTGCCGTGCGCTTCTGGCGGACCGTCCACTGTGCCGTTTCCAAACTGCTTTTTGTTAGCACCCAGGGTGCCAGAGGTGTTTTGGGAACTTTTTAATATTAAATTTTGATTTCATTTTACATACATATCTTGAATTACTTAAGAGCCTGTGAGTTAGAAATGGTAGACATGTACATTTCAACTTTAATACAATAGAGACAACTAGTGTGTTCCCCAGGTTAACTCAGTCTTTACAGTAAAGCATTTCCTGCTTTATTTGTGTACCTAAACTCCTCAGATATGTGTCATCACTAGGATTCTGGGCTTGTTGCTTTAAATTTCTGGTTAAGAGTACACACTAGGAGTGCTTCATGGGAACTGGCAAACTCGTGACTTGCGTTTCTCTATTGATTATCTTCTGATATGTAGAACAGGAGCAAAATAGCACATTTCCCAACTGCTTAGCTCCCTACGGATTGTTTTGATGAATTTTATCTACAATCTTGAAGTTCTTTGACTAGACACAACTATAGAACAATATGATAATTATGCATAACTGACAACAGGACCATTTCCCATTTGGTGTTGTAGCGACGGAGACATACATGAAAGGGATGGTGTCTGGTCAGTACATCACATTTCCTAAGTAAAAAATTACTGATGGGGAGGTGTTTAAAATTTCTTTGACCGTATGCTTTGACCGTAATCATTTGTTATAAAATAAAGCTCTCCATGTGTGACTCTGGAAAGCACAATGGTATCAGGGTAGCAAGAAATGCATAGGATCCTGGGAAGGACCGACAGTGCTCTGCTTTGGCTGGCTCTGGGCTTCGGGGAAAGTTGCTTAATTTTCCATAATTTTGGTTCCTCCACAAGATTGCTTTGGTAAGTTAGTCTAACTGAAGTTGATTTGAAAAGTATTATGTTATATAGACTTTTAGGTATTGTAAATAAAGCTATTAACTGTTATAATTTCTGATGTATTTATAATTAACATTTTTACTCCTTTCCCATTCTATACCTTCTTACATTCCCCCCCACATGTTCATTCCTCAGGGCATTATGCTGGAAGAGTTTGACAGATTATCCTTCGATATGATTTTAATGAGCCCTCCCTGTCAGCCGTTCACAAGGTATGTATAATAAGTATTTCTCTGTTGAGAAAGAGTAATTTTGAAGGACTTGTTAAATCAAATCATACCATAGTTTTGAGCATGGACACTTTGAGGTACATCACCTACATTTTCATAGTTTTGAAATTTTTCATAAATAATTTATTTTACCTACTGATATTTATAAGTCAGTGTTAATTATGAAGAAAATAGCAATTACTGTCACATGAGCAAAGTGATTTGGTCAGTAGTAGATGTGCAGTGACTATATGGGACCTCTTTTATGCCGACCTAAGAAGATATAATCATGAGCCGCTTAACAAGAGGGGTACGTTCTGAGAAGTATGTGGCTAGGCCATGTCATCCCTGTGTGAGCATCACGGAGCGCACTGACACACGTCTAGTTACATGGGTATGTGCTACACCAGCTGCTCCCGGCTACAGACCAGCACAGCATGTTCCAGTACTGAACACTGTAGGCAACTGTAACACAGTGGTAAGCACTTAGGTATCTAAACATAGAAGAGGTACAGTAAAAATATGGTGTAAAACATAATGTGTAGTACACCTGTATAGAGTATTTACCATGAGTGGAACTTGCAGGACTGGAAGTTGCTTTGGTGAGTCAGTGAGTGAGTGTGAATGAAAGTGAAGGCCTAGGGCATTACTGTGCACTTCTGTAGGCTTTATACACACTGTACACCGAGGCTACTCTAAGTTTATAAAACAACAGGAGATTAAATCTAGCAAAACGATGCAATCAACAGACATGGTGAGAGCGTTATGTATGTGAAGCTGTTGCCAGTGTAACCTGGCATACTGTTTTACAGCCTACTTAGCTTAATAAGTAGGAAGGGCACCCTCCAACATGGTACAGAAGTATAGTGTGATAAGCACATAAACCATTATTTATCCAACACGGTCGATTATTATCATCACCAAGTATTACATACTGTGCGTAAGTATATGTGCCGTCCTTTTGTAGGACTGGCAGTGCAGTGAGATTGCTTATGTCGGTGTCCTACAAACAGGTAGCACATTGGCCACGTGTGATGCCATGACAGCTACAGTGTCAGTAGGCAGTAGGGATTTTCAGCTCCATTACATAGTTTTGTGCTGACCGTAGCAGTAACTGATTCTGTATTTCCATCATCACTTGGAACGCTGAAAGGAAAGGGCCAGAGTGAGAAGGACACAAGATTTCTGAGGGATCTGTTCAAATCCACTTTAATCTCCCTTTTAACCTCGGGCCCACTGATGTGTTTAGCCTGCTGTCAGGTATGAGGAAACTGGCACATGACGTTAAGTAACTTATTTAAGACTATGAGGCTAGTAAGTAGCACCGACCTCTGTTTTCTACTCCTGAGGCCCAATCTGAGTCTTTCTTCTTGCTTGATAATTTGAATCTTTTAAAAAAAAATTTCAATTATAGTTGGCATTCAATATTATTTTATATTAGTTTCACGTCTACAGCATAGTGGTTAAACAATTAACTATTTTGAATCTTATTTGTAAGAAATAATTGCTAGTCCAGATACTGCCTGTTTAAGTGATCTGTTTTGACCTAGTCAGTGTAAGTAACCAAGTTGCAACTCCTGCTTGTAGAATCAGGACTTCAGCTAGCTTAACTCCTTTTTACATTGGACAAGATTATCTCAGTTTTCTCTGCTACCTTGATCTGCTTAGTTGGTCTATGTTGCCAACCTACCCAAGCAGCTCATTTATTGACTGGAACTTTTGTTTTCTCATCTGGGGCAGAGCAAACATTGCCATCAGCTATTATTTTGTGTGTGTGTGTGTGTGTGTGATTCCTAATCCAAGTTAACAGAGTAATTGATTTTATTCTTCACCACTGACTGCTTGGTCTTTGCCTTATGCAAGTTATTTGGCATATTGTTTTATAAAAATAAATTTTAAGTGTGTTTATTAGATAGACAAGACTTTCTAAAAAATTAAATGAATAAATGTATTTTGTTCTCTGTAGCAACAAGGATGATCATATTTTTTGTGAAGACCAACTAATTTTAATTCACTTGGTTTTGACTTTTTAAATGTGATCTGGTATCTTTATGTAGGATTCTTGATAAACTTATGTGTGTTTTCTCAATCCCTTTAGAATTGGTCTGCAAGGTGATGTGACTGATCCAAGGACAAATAGCTTCTTACATATTCTAGATATCCTCCCAAGGTAAAACCTTAGATTCTTGTAAGAACTCACCTTAAATTTAAAACTTTGGACCTGGAAATGTGATGTTGGTCATTGTATAGGAATTAGCAGTTTATGCCTGCTGTCTTGCGATACTGGGCAGTGATTTATCCTCTGCCATGACTAATAGAGTAACTGCAAGTGTTTGCTGATTCCACAGTTGCCACCACAGGGAGTGACAGGGAATCATAGCCTAATAGCTGAATTCCATTGCCTGTGCTCATAGTGTGAGTGCAGATGAAGCTTTTGTTAGTGAATGCTGGTGCCCATGGCCGGGAAGCTTGAGCCAGCCCTGGGAGTCACCATTCTGTGGGCATGGCAGCCCCTGAGTGGCAGTGCAGAGGCTCTGTGTGGAACCATGTTTCGAGATAAACTCAATAGAAATTAACATTTCAAATGTTAACTTTATCACGTGTGCCATGATTATGGGGAAAAATGAATAGAATATGAGTTGTCTTCATCCTTTATACAATTCTTTTATTAACAAAAGAGTTCAAGAAATTACTTATATCGTATTTCCCACAAGAAAGGATTTTCTTTATATCGTCTTAGCA
>VMDR010037227.1:0-10295 GCA_007922815.1 Macrotus californicus | reverse complement strand
CTTTGGCTTCTACATTACCTATACTATTCTTAACCTCCCCCTGTCTATCTTCTACCTACCATTTATGCTGCTTATTCCCTGTACCTTTTCCCCCTCTCTCCTCCTCCCACTCCCCTGCTGATAACCCTCCATGTAATCTCCATTTCTGTGATTCTGTTCCTGTTCTAGTTGTTTGCTTAATTTTTGTTTTCTTTTTTTGTTGTAGGTTCAGTTGTTAATAACTGTGAGTTTGTTGTCATTTTATTGTTCTTTTATCTGTTTATTTTTATCTTCTCTTTCTTAAATAAGTCCCTTTAACATTTCATATAATAAGGCGTAGTGATAATGAACTCCTTTAACTTGACCTTATCTGGGAAGCACTTTGTCTGCCCTTCCATTCCAAATGATAGCTTTGCTGGATAGAGTAATGTTAGATGTAGGTCCTTGTCTTTCATGACTTCAAATACTTCTTTCCAGCCTCTTCTTGCCTGCAAGGTTTATTTGAGAAATCAGCTGATAGTTTTATGGGCGCTCCTTTGTAGGTAACTGTCTTCTTTTTTCTTGCTGCTTTTAAGATTCTCTCCTTATCTTTAATTTTGGGCAATGTAATTATGATGTGCCTTGGTGTGTTCCTCCTTGGGTCCAACTTCTTTGGGACTCTCTGAGCTTCCTGGACTTCCTGGAAGTCTATTTCCTTTGCCAGATTGGGGAAGTTCTCCTTCATTATTTGTTCAAATAAGTTTTCCATTTCTTGGTCTTCCTCTTCTCCTTCTGGCACCCCTATGATTCGGATGTTGGAACGTTTAAAGATGTCCTGGAGGTTCCTAAGCCTGTCCTCATTTTTTTGAATTCTTGTTTCTTCATTGTGTTCTGGTTGAATCTTTATTTCTTCCTTCTGGTCCACACTGTTGATTTGAGTCCCGGTTTCCTTCCCATCACTGTTGGTTCCCTGTACATTTTCCTTTATTTCACTTAGCATAGCCTCCATTTTTTCATCTAATTTATGACCAAATTCAACCAGTTCTGTGAGCATCCTGATTACCAGTGTTTTGAACTCTGCATCTGATAGGTTGGCTATTTCTTTGTCACTCAGTTGTATTTTTTTCTGGAGCTTTGATCTGTTCTTTCATTTGGGCCATTTTTCTTGTCTCAGCTCGCCTGATACTTAGTAAGGGGCAAAGCCTTAGGCGTTCACCACAGCGGGGCAACCACATTGCTGTGTTGTGACGCTGTCTCTCAGGGAGGGGTCCGAGAGAGAACAGTGCTGCTTGCTCAGCTCTCTGCTGGCTTTCAGTCATTTCCCCTGCTACCCACAATCAAATTGGGCCCTTCTGGTGCTGATTCCTGGGTGGGTGGGTTTGTGTACGTTCTAGGACCCTGTGGGTCTCCAACGAGCTCTCCTGTGAAGCTGGGAGTTTCTCCTGCTGCCACCTCAACCCCTACAGGTGTTTTCAGTCAGAGGTTTGAGGCTTTATTTCCCCACACTGCGGCCCTGGGTTGCGTGATCTGTCTTGCTCCCTGGTTGTTCCTCCCGGTTTATCCTCACGTGGGTGTGGGACCACCCAGTCCATCAACCGCTGCCTTGCTGTGAGTCCTTTCTGCCCGGCTGCCTGTCTCCGCCCCTCCTACTGGTCTGGATAAATGTTTCTTCTCTAACTCCTTGGTTGTCAGACTTCCATACAGTTTGATTTTCTGTCAGTTCTGGTTGTTTTTGTTTTTAAATTTGTTATTGTCCTTCTTTTGGTTGTGTGAGGAGGCACAGTGTGTCAACCTACGCCTCCATCTTTAAAGCCTGTATTCTGTTGTGAAGGAGAGCTGGTGTTGAAGCAACGCAGTGGTGGTTCAGTGGCCCTTGTCCTGCGTTAGGAGCAGGTGGTCTTGCTAAGCTCCACGTGTTTGAAAACCTTTCTGATGAGTGCCTGTCCTGCAAAAGGAAGGAGAGCTCAAGCAGTACTCCTTGTTTTCAAGTCAATCTATGGACCCTGGGAAGATCCCCAGGAGCTAGTTGGGACTGCCCCATGCTTTTCTTTCCGTTGTGGATTTTTAAATAGAGGAAATTTTTCTCATTCATTTCTGCATTTGTGTTTGAAGTAGCTGCTGTAAGAAAGGAGAAAGGCACATTATACTGAATATTCATTTTTTTTAGAAGCAATGACACAGGTTCTTAAAGGATAACAAATTTTGGTCCAAAAGCCATAACTGAGCTTTCCTTAGTATATGACTGTGTAGTGTATTAGTGTTTTTTAACTAAAATAAAACCCCCCAAAATTAAATAAGACTTACCCTTATCCCATTCATACTCAAACTTTTATATTTAGCAACTAAACATAGCCCCCCATCTGTTCAAAAGAAGGTATTTGAATAATTGAATGATACTCCAGAAAAGTTGCCTTTTGTGTTTTTCACATTTTTAACAGGACTCAAAACCTAGCACAAGATAAATTATATCCTGCGGTTCATTCGGTGTAATGAATGTCTTGAATGAAAAGATGCACATGAAGTTAGGCATTCTTAAATGGTAATATTCATTATAGAATCTGAAATAAATTTTTATATTTGACCTGGCACTTTCTTCCAGAAAAACTGAAGATACTTAAAGAAATTCTCAACAAGAACATATCATTCTTTTCTTAGAAAAAAACTCATGAAGTTATATTTGCATATAATCTGTCTCAGTGGTGAACTTATTTTTTATGTATTTATTTAAAGAAATCCTCAGGTAATCATAAAAATTTCACATGATTTTGGGGTTCCATTTATCTTCACGTTTTATACCTTCCATTGCCTGTTGCTAAATGACTCAGTCTTCTGACAGAGATCAGAAAAATCACCAATTCTGATGCCATATGGCAATACAGGAATTTATCTTAGATCCTAGTGCTGATGGCGGGCTCTACATTTTGTTCAAAATCTCTTTGATGACCACCTATTGATATGAAGGAGGCTATTTTAGACTAATAATAGTATCGCTTCATTGGCAAATCTGGAAATGTTTTCTGTACAAACTTACATTTTATATTTTTATCCTGCCCACCCCCTTACTTGCTCTTCTATCCATACAGACATAGGATCCTTAAATTTTGTAAACATATGTATATATTTATTGTACTATACATAAATACATACATGATTTATTTAAAAATTTGTGTTTGAAAATGTCTGTTTTCTCACAGTTGTAAAGTCAGGACAGTATCTTGGAATGATATCTGACTCTTTGGAAAATGAATCTTTCTCGTAGCGCTATTAATGTGGATAACTAGAATCTTATGTAGTGGTTTGTTTTTTGTTGGAGATGACTATGGTACATTATTTTAACTTTTTTCTTTTGCATTTGGGGAGACAGGACAGGGTTTCATGATATTATAACTCCTTATAACTCAGGAAACACACTGCCTTCTTTTGCAAAGATTTTCTGTGAAAGTCACAAAAGGCCAAAGTGAACTTTTATAAAAACTTTATTTTGTAGAACAGATTTAGAATTATAGGAAAATTGTGAAGCCAGTATAGAGAGGTCCCACATAATCTCATTATCAACATCTTATATTAGTGTAGTTCATTCATATCGATTAATAACGGATGGGTCAGGTTTGCTGAGTTTTTACCTTATGTCCTTTCTCTTTTCTGTTCTAGGATACCACGTTGCATGAACTTGTCATGACTCCTTTGGCTCTTTGTGGCTGTGACAATTTCTCAGACCTTCCTTGTTTTTGATGACCTCGGCATTTTGGAGGAGTACTAGTCAGGTAGTTTTGTAAAACATCCCTCAGTTGGGATTTGTCTGATGTTTATCTCATTATGAGTCTGGTATTATGAATTTTAGGGAGGAAGACCACAGAGGTAAAGTACCCTTTTCATCACTATCACTATATCAAGGATAGATGTTGAGCTTGATCACCTGGCTGAAATAGTGTTTGTCAGCCTTTTCCACTGTAAAGTTACTCTCTTTCCACCTCTGTCCATATTGTACTCTTTGGAAGGAAGTCCAAAGACTTAGCCCTGTGAAGAGTGGTGTGTGTGTGTGGTGGAGTTGTGCTCCACCTCCTTGAAGGTGAAGTATAACATAAATTATTTGGAATTCTTCTACATGGGAGATTTGTAAAATGAACTTTTTAAAATATTAAAATAAACTAGCTTAACTACATTAAGTTATTTCTTTATTTTTCTAATATTCTAGGTGTAAACACCTTTTAGGCTTTATTTTTCTTTTTTAAAAAACTGACTCACTGTGTAATACATGCTCACTGCAGAAAACCTAGAAAATACAGACAAGTGTAAAGCAATGGCAAAAAGAACCACCCATAATTCCACCTGTGATAAGCATCCATTTCTAGCATTCCATGATATTTCCTTCTAGTCTTTTCAGCATAAAGTAGCTGTTTTTAAACAGTACATACTTTAAATTATTTCATATGAAAGAAAAATATTTTATCTTTTCAATATGACAAAGACAGTGCATTCACAGAAAAACAGAGAAGATCTTGATGGTGTTTCTAATAGATATAGTTTCTGAAAACAGCAGTTTAGATTCCTTCCATTTATGACTTGCTCAAATGTTTACAGATATGGCCTTCACTGTTAGGCCTCCTATTTCTTCTAATATGCTAACTTGTTGTTTATTTTACTGTTACACGATACACATTTTAAGTGGAATAAGTAAAGTGTGATGAAACTTAGGTGGCTAGATAAAAACTCTGACAATGATCTAGGCTGCAGATCTCAAGCTCTTTTGTTGCAGGGCGTGTTTGGACCCAGGACAACTCTATTTGTCTTTTTGAGAGATTTTATTAATTTTATAAAGGTGACATATGCTTCTTATAAAAAAATCAAGCAATACAAAACATTACAAAGTAAAATCCAAAAATTCTACGACCTAGAAATAACATCAACATCATTCTACAAAATCTCCGTGTGTGACACTTTGTCCCTCCTCACATACAGGAGGGACAAAGTGATGAAAAGGGTCACATAATACATACCATACATTGCTACTTAAATTTAACAGAAGAAACTGAAGCTTAAGCAAAATGAAGGAATTACTAAATTTTAGTTAAATGATTTTTTGCAAGACAGTTTCCACAAAACTGTTTAAAGATTGTGAAAAGCATTAAGAGGTTGTAAGTCTACATCAATTCTATAAATCTGTTTAAAGATGATCAAAAGCATTGAGGGTATAAGTCGACATGGTTAACTTCTAAAGATTAATTGAAACAAGAACAGGAGCTAATTTCATTGCTTAGAAACAGCTTTTATTTAGATACTAGACTGCTTGATAGTCAGAGGTATAGTATTATTAGGTGTAGCTTTATTAGTTGTAAGGAATCTTAGAGAACCCTGAATTCAACACCTCACTCCATTTTCTGCTGAGAATGGCGAAGGCGTGGGTCGGCGTACAAGCTTTGGGGTTAGGTTGGATTTGACACCTGCTCTGCCATTCAGGAACCATGTGATTATAGGCCCAAGTTTTGTCTTCTACAAAAAGTGGGTTAACAGTATCTTCCTCATGTGACTGTTAATAGGAATCAGTGAGACAACACCATGAAAAGCTCTTATGATAGTGCCTTACAGTATTAGTACAGTAAGTGCTCAATAAACATAAGCTATTATTATTATAGAAGAATAACAGTGAGCATCAGAACCAATGTATAATATTGAAAATTGTCAGTCTCAAAATAATCTTTCATTCATTTCATAATAATTCCCCTGTTAAATCTGCATATTTTTAAAGGCTGGGGCCTGAGGGCTTAATCACTGGGCATGTGGACCCTGGAGTGCTAGATATGGGAATGGCTCACATCTGAGATTGTCACCTATGTTTATAAGAATGGACAGAACACAAAATTCTAGCCTCTTTACAATCCTAGACATACACTATATACTACTATAACAGTAGTATTCACCACTATGTATATCATTTACAAGGACATACACAATGAACTTTACGACTGTCTTAAAAATTCCCTTTAAAAGTAAGCTACTACAGTACGTGTTTCTAAATACTCAGTATAAAAATTCATATCGACTCTTAAGTTTTAATATAGGGTGGGGCAAAATTAGTTTATTCTTGTATTATTATATATTATTTTATTATTTTCCATACAATTGTAAACCTAAATTTGCTCCACCCTGTATAATATGAATTCCATGTTTTTGGCATCCTAAGTTTAAAGTAGTCCAATGTTTTCAGTTTATTTATTAATATACAAATTTAGAAAACTTTTTAATAAGCCCTGACTGGTGTGGCTCAGTGGGTTGGGCATCAAACAGCAAAGCAAACAGTCACTGGTTGGATTCCAGATCAGGGCACATGTCTGGGTTATGGGCCAGGTCCGCAGTTGGCGGTGCACAGGAGGCAACCAGTTGATGTTCCTCTTGAACACTGGTGTTTCTCTTTCATTCTTTCTCCCTCCCTACTCCTCTAAAAATAAATAAATAAAATCTAAAAAAAAATTGTCAAACAGTAGGAAATTACAAATTGTCTAACACAAATCTGAACACAAAATGTAGGAACCACATACTGTACTTATTTCTGTCTTCCTTCCAGGGTTGTTCACAGTACACACAGGCAGTAAAACAAAAAATGTTGAGTTGATGACATGACCTCAATTTGTAGAGTTCCTACCTCAACAGTGTTCTAATGGTATGAATAAGTAAATTTCTTTACAGTGATCTCAAAGAGATGGTACAAATTCTTTAGGTGTACTGAAATGTTGTATCAAATATTGCTTTTAATAAGTAAGCCACTGGCTGGAGTTTGGACTCTTTTTCTACACAGTGCCTTTTTTTTTCTTGGTAAGGGTATTTTTTTGTAACAGGATTTGACCTGTAACTATTATTGAGAATTTTCTTAGCGGAGTTCAAAGCATTTTACAGGGATCATCTCATTTATCCCTCAAAAGTAAGGCAGAGGCATTATCTCCGCTACAGACTGAGAACACTAAAAAGCCAAGATAGGTGGGGCTTTTTGTTGTTGTTTTGCTAAGATCAAAAAGTAATTCTAGGGCAAAGCCAGATTCCGGTCTGACCTTGTTACATGATGCTTCTGCAACACCGTAATGCAATGTAGTTGCTTCCTAGGTCTCTCTTTGACTGTGCTAAAGTGTTGAATAATTTCCAGAGTTGATTTTTCATTCGTTGTTGCTACTTAAAAATGAGTCTTAAGATGTAAATACAAAATAAAACCCTCAAATCCTTCCCATCAGAATTTGGGGTACAGGATACACAGACAGGAATAGGTATTTTCTTCCCTCCAAATCTTACTGTCTAGCCTAGTTCTGTCCAATAGAGAAATAATGCGGGCCACAGACGTAAGTCACATTTATAGTTTTAAATTTTCTTAGTCCAATGTATCAAAAATCTTATTGCTTCAACGTGTAATTAATATAACATTATAGAGATAGTTCACATTTCACACTTATGGCCCACCTCATTTTGGATTAACCACATTTCAAACATCTAGTAGCCACGTGTAGACTGGGGGTAGGTGGGTCGGGCGTGAAAGCATGTCTGGACTTCAGAAGGTTTTACTTAGCTCTCCCTTCGGACTGGTGCCCTTGTGAATGGAATGAGTGTTGTGGGAAAGGGCTTGTGGGTGACCGTGGAGAATCCACTTGCGTGTGGGTGGTGACTAATAAGCCCTAGCTTTGCCATTTACTGATGCATTGGGGAGTTAGGGATTCAGGATCTAGAGGACTGCAAACCTCCCCAAATACCAGCTCACTGCCAGGACGATGGTTCATACCCTGTGCGAGAACCCGGGTATGCCAACTTGAAGGGGGATGCAGTTTGTGGGGCGCTGGTATGTGGCTTGTGGAAAGGAGGCATCACCCGATGAAGAGGAGAGCTCTCAAGCCATCCAAGTGGGCGCTTCTTGAGGGCAGGAGCTCCAACTAGCCGCTTCTTGAAGGCGGAAGCTCCTTTTGCGGGCAGCCTGTGGCCGGGCTCTCAGCAGGCCTCACGTGCTAGACGAAATGAATGCATGTGCTTGCACCAAACGCTGCAGGAGGCCCAGGGACCGGGGACAGAGGTCCGCTCTCCTGCCAGAACCCCGAAGCCGCTCAGAGGCTGCGGATGTGAGGGGCGGGCCCAGGTCTCGGCCCGCTCCGCCCCATGTGACCCGGTCCGACATGGTGTCGCCTCCTCCCGGGGCGACAGCGGCCGCTCCGGCTCGCCTGCGTGTCGGGCCGGCCCCGCGGCCACTCATGAGCAGCCAAGGCTGCTTGGGACCCCCCGGGAACGGCGGGCCGGGCGAGGGCGAGAGCGGGGAGGCGAGGAAGCTGCAGGAAGGGAGGGTCGCGAGGAGGAAGCGAAGGAAGGGGAAGGGAAAGGCAGGAGCGAGGCAAGGCGGAAGAGGAAGCGGGGTGGAAGGGAAGCCGGAGCCGCAAACGGCGAAGGAGGCAGCAGGGCTGGGAGCCGAGGCGGGAGCGAGGGCAGGCCCGGGGGAGGAAGGAGAGGGAGGCGGAAGCGTGGAGGAAGGGGCCAGAAGGATCGTCAGGGGAGATGAGGGGAGCGCAGAGGCAGGGAAGGAGGCCAAAGGAGGAGACGATGGCAACGAGGAGTGGAGGGCTAGGACTGGGCGGCGGGAGGATGCCAGGCCGGGCAGAGCACAGGAACGAGAGGGAGAGGCGTGGGGCCGCTTCGCAGGGGCAGGGGCGGCCGTGGCGGCGGAGGCCGAGGAGGAGGCGGCGGCCCGGGAGCCGGCGGGCCGCCCAGCCGCGGGGTCCGCGCTCTGGCGCCTGCCAGAGGAGCTGCTGCTGCTCATCTGCTCCTACCTGGACATGCGGGCCCTCGGCCGCCTGGCTCAGGTGTGCCGCTGGCTGCGGCGCTTCACCAGCTGCGACCTGCTCTGGCGCCGGATAGCCCGGGCCTCGCTCAACTCCGGCTTCACGCGGCTCGGCACCGACCTGTAAGCGCCCGCTCGCCCGCCCGCTCCCCACCCCGGGCCGGGCCGCATCCCGGGAAAGGGCGGGGCGCCGCGGCCTGGTCAGCCTGGGGCCGTGTCGCACCCCGAATTTCGTGGCCCTGACCCGGCCTCCGCCGAGACCCCTACGCGAGCACCCTTCTCTGCTCGGAGGTCCCCATCCGAGGAAGCCTCCCCAAAGCATCCCTCAGTCTGCACCCTCCCTGTGGGCGGCTCCTCACAATTAGCCATCTTAAGCACTCCCTTCAGCTTTTAATTGTGTCTTTTCACAGACCTTGACTCGCTGCGCTCCTCAGTCCCAGAGAGCCCGACTGGTCTGTGGCTTTGGAGGCCTCCTCGGGTCCGGGTCTAGGACTCAGGTTCACTGTGTGGTCTGTTTGAAGGTTTTGTGGACCTTCATCCGTTCACCCTCTTCTAACGGTTGTTAGGCTTCAGAGCTCAGATCAATCGAATATGGAGAAGAGGGCTCAGACCCGAAAAGGGGGCCCGTGGTCCAAGTGTCAACCCTGGTTTATGACTTGATACAGGCTAAGGACACACAGCAGGGTGCCTGCTTATGGCAGGAGGTTGGGTTAGGTTTAGGCTGTATGGAAAGGCATGGTGTTGCAGTTTGGCTTGTTCTTAGCAACTTTTTGAATCACTTAAAGCTATTAAATAAAAGGGAAAAAGATGTATGGAATTGCGGGAATAAAAGCTTTCAGATTGCCCTCAACTCCATCCACTTTGGGTTAAAAAAAAAGAAGAAAGTAGTTCTAATATAGTATAACAACATTAAAGAAAGTCGTTTGAAAACATAAAAAGCTATAATGCCACCTCAAGACACCAATTGATTTTAAAAATTACTTTTCAGTCTCACACTTCTTAGTTGTTATCTTAACTGATCCTAACAGAATAGGTACATAATTAATGTTTGTGGGCTGTACCATAATGAGATGAAATGTTTATGTTTTATCCAGCCTTTTGCTATTACAGATAACAATGAAACAAGTAATTTAATCATTTTGGTAGCAGCTTCATTGAAATATAAGTCACATACATATGTCTTTTTGAATTAGTTACTTAAGGACAAATTCTCAAGATTGACATTATCGAGTCCAAGGTTATGGTTTGTAAAGGTATACTAAGTCACTGTGGCACCAGCAATGAATGTGAAAATTTTTAAAATCTTTGCCAATTTGGGGCATATAATGCTATCTCAAAGTTTTGTTATTTTGCATTTCTTTTACCAGTGATCAGTATAAATATTTTCCCATATGTGTGTTTCACCTGTGAGATTGTCTGTTCTTAGTCTTTGCCCATTTATTACTGGGGTCTTGATGTTTTTCTTGTAAATTTGGAATCCTTGTGGGTTATAGGCATTAGGCTATAGTTATTAGGCTATAATTTGTCATCTTTGATG
>VMDR010037226.1:0-10285 GCA_007922815.1 Macrotus californicus | reverse complement strand
TCCATTTTTAGTTTTTTGAGGAAATTCCATACTATTTTCCACAGTGGCTGCACCAGTCTACAATCCCACCAACAGTGCACTAGGGTTCCCTTTTCTCCACATCCTCTCCAACACTTGTCTGTTGATTTGTTTATGAGGGCCATTCTGACCGGTGTGAATTGGTACCACGTTGTGGTTGTAATTTGCATCTCTGTGATGGCTAGTGATGCTGAGTATCCTTTCATATGTCTCTGGGCCCCCTGTATGTCCTCCTTGAAGAATTGTCTGATCAGGTCCTTTGCCCATTTTTTAATTGGATTGTTTGTCTTCCTGGAGTGGAGTTGTGTGAGTTCTTTATATATTTTGGAGATCAAACCCTTGTCTGAAGTATTAACCCCTTGCAACAGCATGGCTGGAACTGGAGAGCATTATGCTAAGTGAAATAAGCCAGGCAGTGAAAGACAAATACCATATGATTTCACCTATAAGTGGAACCTAATCAACAAAACAAACAAGTGAGTGAAATATAACCAGAGACATTGAAATAAAAAACAAACTGACAGTGACTAGAGGGGACGGGGAGGGGGATAATGGGGGAAAGAAGGGGAAGGGTCATCAAAGAACACGTATAAAGGACCCATGGACAAACCAAAGGAGGGAAGGAATCAGGGTGGGAGGTGGGGGTGGGTGGGGCAGGGGAAAGTGGTAGTGGGAAAATGGAGACAACTATACTTGAACAACAATTAAAAAAATGAAATTAAAAAATAAAAATAAGAATAAATTTTAAAAAGAGCTTGTAAATCCATTGTCCTGTTGTCTCACTATAGTCCAGTCCTCAGTCCTTTTGGCAAAAAACAGATGTCAATGTGATCACATCTTTAGGAATATTTTCTTACAGGTAAGCTTAGAGTGAGTAAGAGTCACGCCAGCCCAAACTCCTCAACCACAGAGTCCTGAGGTTTACCATGACAACAGAGGGAAGATTGAGCTGGGGAATGCTTCACCACTCCTGCAATGAAAATAAATTAATACTCCCAGGTGTGCAAACCTGGAGGACTTTCCTGAATTCATTGGACTAGTGTGGATCATTGAGGCAAAGATAGATTGTGCATAATCATGGAGCCAGGAAGAGACTAATATCGCGAGTGCTTAAACAGATCCTGGTTGACAATGATGTAAATCCCGCTAAAGGAGAGGGTTGAGATAGATGTAGAATGCCTTGAGGTACAATGGATTTGTCTCATCTAGATACTTAATAATTGCATTAGAATATTCCATGAGGTTTGAACCAAGCTTTTACACATTTTAGATATCAGTCTAGTATATAATTCCCGTACCAGATAAAGTACACCAGAAATCCTTGAATTTCAATATGATGCATCTAATTTCAACGATTTTACAATTTTCAACATAGCTCTGCAAGATCTTTGGTAAAACCCATTTCAAGTGGCCTATTATCAATTCCACATTGTTTTGTGAATCTCAAAATACATTTGCTAGACAGTCATCTTATTTTGGCCTTAGACTGTATATCAGGTGTTTTTTGCCAGACACAAGCAATTAAAGAATTGGAAAATAGCTCACAGAAAGCTCCAAAGAATTGATCCTTGGAGAGCAAATCCTGCAACTCCAAACAACCCCAGTTTCCCTTGGGTATATCTGCTGACAAAAGTTACTGCTACCTAAGGAAAGCAACTAAAAGATATATACACAAACCATCACAATTAAATAACTGCTTACCGCATAACTAATATTTACTGAGAGACTGGTTGCTAGAATTTTCTCACTAATCTGACGCTACCTCATGTCACATTGTCCAGCTTCTTTGAAGAGGCTACTCTGCCATTTTGTGCTGTCTTGTTATGTAGTTATGTGTGTTATGTCTTACCTAATCTCACCCAGCGATTTTATTTTAGAATCTCATGGGCTTTGTATCTTGAAGCCAAGCAACCTGTTGGAAATACATAGCAGGGAACAGAATCCCTCTTATCTGTTTGCTGCCTAACAAATCAAAACACACTGAAATCTGGGATTATTAGAGAAAGTTTTGGGATAAAGAAATAAAATAAAAACTGACTTGTCAAATGGGACTCCCTGCTGCTCAATACCATGTGTTACCATAGCAAGAAGCATCTGCTCAGCCATTAAATATGTTAGTGAATACCATACAGCCAGCGGTGGCATTATCAAATATTCTCAGGGCCTATTAAACTCCGCAGTTGCATATTTTAATTTTACCTCTTATTAGTAAAACTCAAGGCAGTAGCACCTTGAAAACAATTTAAAAAGTTCAAAGAAACACTATTATTTGGGTTATATTTCACGTGTTTAAATTATATTCATGTATTACTAACAAAAGTTTTTGGCAAGCTCACCGAAACGTTCTCAAAATTTAAATGTGGTTCTGTCAGTTGTGATTTATCTCACAATGGATGCAATAAGACTAAAGTAATCACATATAGAATTTGAAAAACTTCAATGACTACACTTTTTTCTCTTCGAAACATCTTACTTCCTTTCAATTTAATCTTCACTATTATCAAATGCCACATAGCATATGAGTTAGTCCCCTGATGTAATCCACTCTCTGAGTTTGAGAACTGTGTTGTTTAAACGGGCTATCAAGAGCTAAGACATCTATGCCTTACCAAACACTTAATAGAGGACCACATCTGTTGTTACTCTGTTTGTTATATTAAGATTAAGCACAATAATTTTGACAATAATAGTGCATTTAGAAGCCTGTCACGTTCTGCTGCTGTTGTCCCAGTCCTGGAGACTGCATGATCAAAATAAGAAGTGACTAGGGGCAAAATGAAGAATTATGGAATGTGTAGAAGCTGAAGAATACAAGGCAGGCTCTGAACGGAGAGCTGCCTCCACCAGGATATTAACCTCTTGTCTGCCAGGCTCTTCCCAGAAAACTGTGGCCACCACTTTCCTAAAAAGTGCTGCGTACTTGTTAGCCGTCTCCCTCAGGCCCATTGCTGTCTTGTGAATGCTGTCAGAATATAAGAAAAATTGTGACAGAAGCTAAAGGGGGTTGGTATCACCTCTAAACCAGCGTAATTATTAAATGTAAATGCACTGAAGCCAAATAGGCCAGAAAGAAAAATCATTCTTTGGGGCTCAGTGTCTGAACACATAACGAGGCCAGTTTGCCTTCACAATGACATGTCCCAGTTTGTGACATTTTCATATACTTGCTGGTGGGAGGGGCAACAGTCTCATGTTCTCCAAGGACAACTCTATAGTAAATACAGTGGTTCTGCTTATAGTGGTTTTTATCTTCCTAAAAAATACTTTCATACATGTAAAATAATATTTTTGTAAGATTAAAGTTTTTAGTTTGTCATGCTAAAAAGTCTGAAACGGTGCAGTTTATATATGCAATAGGATAATACAAGGTAAATATGCAATTTTATCCTCTTGAAGAAAAGTGTCCGAAATAGATCCAATAAGAATAATCAAGCGGCAGAATAGTATGTGCCCTATGGAAACATTTTGTCTTTTTGAAGCATGTTTAGGTGTATAAGCATATATACAACTATTTACATATATACATAAAAGAAAATAAATACATATATATGTGTATGCTATAAAACCAAAGATCAAAATTTTAGATACCATAGTAAAAACGCTGGTATATCAGAGGCAGGTTTGACTTTTTATTCTCATCGTTGTACTGAAATTTTTCAATAAGTACCTCTAAGATGTAAGAAAAGAAAATTTATTAATGATTTTTTTGGGGGGTAGTAAATGGATACTTAGGTCAATAAATAAAACTCAGCTCACTCTGAACAGCCTGTTGTAAAACATTACTGGCCCTGTGGACCCAATTCTGTGCATCACTAATCTATTAAATCTGGTTTATGTCCACATAGAAGAATCCCCCAAAAGCCAGTAAATAAATAATAGAAATGCAGTCAAATGAGGAGGAAGTTCAGTGAAAAGCTGGTTATAATAGAGATGATGGTTACAGTTATGTTACTCGCATCATATTGAATAATATCATGTTGCAATTTCAAATCCCAAAAATCATCTCCGTCCTTTTCATTTGTCAAACACCTTTTACAAAGGTAGCCAGTTACAATGGACCAACCACTGGTCTTGCATTATGCATTGGGGGTGGGGCTAGAATTTAAAGCCTTTTCATTCTACCACGTGAAATTTCTCTGCAATGCCTGTATTTTTTTTAACCTCATCTGAGGATGTTTTATTGATTTTAGAGAGAGAGGAAGGGGAAAGGGAGGAGAGACAGACAGAAACATCAATGGGAGAGGGAAACATTGATCAGTTGCCTCCCGTACATGCCTCAACCAGGGATCAAACCCACAATCTAGGCATACGCCCTGACCAGGTATCGAACCTGCAACCTTTCGGTGCACAGAACAGTGTCCCAAACAGCTGAACCACCCAGCCAGGGCAATGTAATGCCTCTTTTAAATATAAAATAAACTCAGTTCAAAAACCTACATGGCAGGCTGCTCGACCTTACTCCACATATAACTGCTCAAATTTCAATCCCATCTCTCTGCCGATGTCCTGTGGGATATGAAGCCCCAACGCCCTGTTTTTACTGCTAATTAGCAATAGTAAACAGTGACATAGTTTTTTCTTTGAGCACTTCTGTCAGGAAGGTGTCCAATCAGCAAGCGATACAAGCAATAGACAAATTCCCTTTCTCCCCCTTCATTTACATGCTGAGATACACAGAGACTGTACACTGCCTTTGGGCTTAAAAAAAAAAGAAAAGAAAAAAAGTAGGTCAAGCTGTCTCGGCTTTATGCAGAAGCTTTTAAAACCTGGGGAAAGGCTGAAAGCTGCTGCTCCAGCCAGTTTCCAGAGTATTGCAGGTTATTTTTATATTCATATCCACATATGGCTGATAATGTGGCATGTATCAGTGGTAGTTTAGCCCTATATCTAAGCACAACTTAAAAAATAGCCAAGATACTTATAATTTCACCCATTAAAGAAATTTTAATACAAAACATCTTGTTCTAGGCTGTGGCACTCTATTGTTATTTAGTACATTCGTGTTGAGGTACATGGAGTTCCAGCTTGTACTCATGTGTAAGGAAGCTCACAGACCACACATGGTAAAGACTCATTGACTTAGGATTGGTAATTTGGGTTGTATGATGATTTGAAGAAGTAGCTGGGCTAGCCTGAGATTTTCCTTTGCACAAAAATAAATAAATAACTGAATAAATAATTAAATAATAAATACAGCTTTGAAGTCTGATAGACCTGGTTCAAATCCAGGTACAGTTACTTACTATCTATGTGATTCATGTCAATTATTTTTAAGTGCAGTTTTCTCCTCTGTAAAATTGAGATAATAATTTATATCTCAATGGGTGGTGAATACTAAATAAAATAAAATTTTTATGCAAAGCATTTGGATTAGCATGTGGTCCATAGCAAGCTCAATACATACTAAATAGTATTATTTATTGTTTTTCTTACTAAGCAAATGAATAGAGTAAGCCTAATTTCAGAGGGGGAGATTAACTCTAATTATGATAATTAACTGTTGGTACTTTCTGGGGTTTAATACATATTAATTAAAATCATTTTTTAAAAAACTGTTCATAAATGGAGATTCTATTTCACCTCCACCACTGAAGCACATGTCAGAGTTGCAGGAGTTAAGAGTCAGCTGCAAGAGGAAAAAAGGGACAGTCAAATTGCCAGGGTAGTGTAAGTTGATTATAGACCAAAACCCTCATCCAATTAGAGCTGACTACCATGGGAGGGTTACTTTCCCTTTGCATTCTCCAATTGGATTCATTTCTTCTCATCAGGTCAGATAGTAGGAAAATATACCATAGATATATTGTTGTCATATAAGTATCCAAAATAATAGAGACCACAGCTAAGAACTAAGAAGAATAGTTAGACTAAATCTAAGAAAAATGACCTCCTGCTCGGAATGCCTGAACCAGAAAGTGGAGCTGGTCTACAGTCTAATGCGAAAGAAGCCTTCCTTCCCAGAGAAAATACCACATGGATAATGAGTCCATTTCATGACAGGCTCCTGCCTTGAGGTGTGAGCCTTCCGAGGTTGTAAATGAGGGGTCTCAGGAGAGTGTCACATGCTTTCACCAGTATCCTTCGGGAGTCCACCTCATGCTGTGCTCCCAAGAGAGAACTTCTCCTGTGACCTCCAACACTGCAGTGGAAAATCACCAGCAGGAGGGAAGGGAAGCCGCGGCCAAAAACAAAGGCTCCATTTACTCACACATGCATTCCTTCATCGATAAACATGTATTATGTATTAAAATAACAACCCTGCTGGTGTCTGAAAACACAAGGGTATAAAGATACATAAGCCATGGTCACTGACCTTGACGAGTTCACAGTTTAATGAGGTAGAAGGGCACATAATGACTATGACCACGGTAAGTATATAATAGAATTAAGAACAAAGTGCTATAATAGTACCAAGAAGGACATGATTAGTTTTGCCCTAGGGGACCAAGGAAGGCTTCACAAATTTATAAAATATATGGTCCAGACCTTGAAGATAAATAAAAACGTCCCGGACTGGAAAGGAGAAGAGGGCAGGTAGGAGTGGAAGTGGGAATATTGCAAAGGGAGAAACAAACATGGACAAAGGCACTTTGAAGTTCTATTTTTGCTGACCAGCATTTCATTAATGGTACAAATATTCTTTTGAAAATTGTGGTCTCTGTCTTTAAAGTTATGTATGCCCCAAATTAACAAATCAAACTAATTGCAAAAGCTAGCTAACTACAAAACATTTCAGGCAACTCGTCAAACACGTAACTTTCTATGTGTTTAACTAGAGAAAATAATTTATGTAACTGGTACTTGGAATATTCAGTAATTCATGTGATGTGTGATATATTAAGAACTGGGGTGCTTTGGCTTTGTAGAACAGTGTTAAGCAAACCAAAAGCCGAGTTGTCGGGTGTAACATAACGAAGAACTCGCTCCTGAATTCTTACCTGTACACACACATAAGGCTGAGAGGTTAGACACATGGACTTAGAAGTGTGAGTTCAAATCCTACCTTTGCTTACTAGCTGTGCTTCTGCAGCATGAAGGTTTAAAATACCAGCCTATGTCTACATTCTGTGACTAATGTGCTAGTACAATGAAACGTAGCCATTAAAATCTGAGCTACTGGAGGCCAAAGCCAGGCCTCACTTAACCCTGTATTCCCGGTGCCTTGAAAATGCCTGGGAAGGGGGAGTTGTTACATGCATGTATTAAAGAGAGAATTGTGCACATTGAAATTGGGAGTAGCTGAAGATGAACCTGGAAAATAAGCCCACATTTTGCAGTCCAAGAAGAATCCATTAAACTAAGCCAATAGTAACAGACACAAGGAAAGCAGACGCATTTTAAAGTTGCCGTGTGACACAGTAGACACTAGCTATGTGTCAAGCACTTGAAACGTGGCTAAGAGGACTAAGAAACTGGATTTTCAAGTTTATTTAGTTTTAACCAAGTTAGATATAAATTGAAAACTGACGATTCAGTTCCTGAAAACTTGCAAGCTATGTTCACAATAGTTCACCTATGTAAATTTGAACTGGAAACTTTATGAAATACACAGTATTTCTGACAGTATACACAGAATCAAATGGAGATTCTTAATTGAGAGGCACTATAAGTGTAAAATACAATAGGCTATCAAAAACTCAGTATGAAAAACATAATGTGAAACAGTGAACTTAGAGGATGCAGTTCAGAACGTCCTGAGCACACTCCTCCTATGAGCACAGTGAATCTATGACTACACGTGAAACGACTTCCTCTGGAAAGGACCTGACGACCAAATGAGCAGGTCCTCCTCTCCACAAAGACTAAATGGACCACACTGAGATGAGCAGGAGAGGCAGAGACACAAACTTGCCAAAACCCACCTAGGGGCACAGTGACCAACAGGCTTGGGGAGCAAGGGGTTTGAGCCTGATATCAGACACAGTAACCCTTGAAACCTGGACTGGAGAGATGAGCCCCGGAACATCTGGCTGTGAAAACCACCAGGACGTACATCCCATAGAATCATGGGAGCTAGAGGGTGACTGGAGATTCTGCTCTTAAAGGGCTCACATGCAGACCTACTTGTCCAGGGATCCAGCACAGAGACATCAGCTTGAAAAGTGTCTAGACCACATGTGAAGGAGATTTATTTCCTAATCTTAAAGCACCTGCCAGTGGGACAGACACCTGTTGGAACTGCCTCCCTCAGAGGCACTGGCAGGGGCCATGTTTGCATTCCCCCCTCCCTTGCTGGCACTGGCACTGGAGGACACCATTTCTGCCCTCTCCTTGTAACCTACTATTGCCGACGGACACACCCTACCACCCTGCCGCTCCCATGGCCTGCCAGTGCCAGACGGGTGCATGCAGCCTACACAGGGTACACCCCTTGAGTGCTTGGTACTGGCAGCTAGGGGGACTGCATTTCTGATTCCCATGGGTCTCAAACAATTGAAAAGACAGTTCTTGGTGGGCCGCCACCACCCCCAGAGCACTTCACAGACAGCATCTAGAACATATCCTCAGTCTTCTTGTGGAAAAAGACCTATTCACTTGCCCTGGAGCTTTAGCCCGAGGAACAGGTTCAGGTTTACCGCACAACTAGAGGCTACAAAAGTGTTCTCAGGAAGCAGAGGCTGGGAGATGCCATCTTTGTGTTCTCCCTGGGCTGACTAGGGCTTACCAGTATCTCCCAGAAAGGAGCTCATGCATTTCTCCCGAGCTTCAGCTTTTGCAATTGTCACTAAGGGTTTACTTTCATATCACAGGCTTGAGTAACCTATTTACATCAATGAATAGCTCATGTAGACAGAATATCAATAAGAAAACATCAGCCTTAAATGACAGGCAGATAAACTTAACAGATACATATAAAACTAATCCATCCCACTTTCAGCTAGACTCATCCAGAAAAAAAAAGACAGAGGGATCAAATAAATAAAATCAGAAATGAAAGAAGTTACAATTGATGCTATAGAAATAGGAAGGATTACTATGAACCAACCTAAAGAAACAGATAAATTCTTAGATACGTATAATCTTCCGAGACTGAGTAATGAAGAAATTGAAATCTAAATAGACCAAATACTTTTATGAAGATAGATCAAAAAACCTCCAATAAAAAAAAAATCCAGCACTGTATTTCTTCGCTGGTAAATTCCACCTTTTCAAACTCTTCTAAAAAAAAGAAAGAAAGAAAGAAAAGGAGGGGACACTTCCAAATATTTTATGAGGCCTGGATTACCCTAATGCCAAAAGCAAAGGCATAACAAAAAAAAGAAAATTACAGGCCAATATCCCCAATATTCACAGATGTGAAATATCCTCAACTGAACATTAGCAAACTGAGTTCAACAGCACATCAAAAGGACCACATGCCATGATCAAGTGGGATTTATCTGAGAGATGCAAGAATAATTCGACATCTGCAAATCAATCAACATGATACACAACATTAACAAAATAAAAAGTAAAAATCATACAATCATCTCAATAGATGCAGAAAAAGCATTTGACAAAATTCAACATCCATTTATAATTTTTTAAAAAACCCTCTCAACCAAGTAGATGTAGAGGGAATGCACCTCAACATCATGAAAGCCTTATATAGCAAACCCACAGCTAACTTCATACTTAACAGTGAAAAGCTGAAAACTTTTCCTTTAATATCAGGAACAAGACAAGGATGCCACTCTTGTCACTTTTATTCAACATGGTATTGGAAGTGCTAGCCAAAGGAATCAGGAAGAAAAAAGAAATAAAATGTATCCAAATTAGAAAGGAAGAAATAAAACTATCACTATCTGCAGATGACATGATTACACATACACACGCATACACACCAGGCCCCAAACACTGTTAGAATTCATAAATGAATTCAGTAGAATTGCAGGACACAAAATCAATATACAGCAATCTGTTGCATTTCTATGCAGTAATAACAGACTATCAGGGAGAGAGATCAAGAAAACAATCTTAATTGCAAATGCATCAAAAAATAAAATAACTAGGAATAAATTTATCTATTAGAAGAAATAGAAAAATAACTTCCCCAAATGAAAAGGTATTCTGTGCTCCTCTATTAGAATAATCAATATTATTGAAATGCCTATACTGCCTAAAGCAATCTACAAATTCAATGCAATCCTTATCAAGATTCCAACAGTATTTTTTTTTTTACAGAACTAAAACAAAAAATTCTAAAATGAACATGGAATCATAAAAATCCCAAATAGCCAAAACAATCTTAAGACAAAAGAACAAAGGTGGAGGTATCATGGACCCT
>VMDR010037225.1:0-10286 GCA_007922815.1 Macrotus californicus | reverse complement strand
GATGGATGAGACCATTTCATTTTTTTTCAATGTTGCAAGGGTTGTTAGCAATGATAAGAAATCTATAATTAAAAAATTAAAATGCTTAAGAATCTTGAAAGTGTTGTGTGTGTGTGTGCGTGTGTGTGTACAAATGTGATTTCAACATATTACATTCCGAATACAAATATCATGGCTTTATCACTTAAAGAAAGCTAAGAAAAGAATATTTACCCAGAATTGCTGAAACAAATTAGGAAGATAAATAGAGTTGAGTTCCACATTCTCAGAGAATAGAGGAGTCGATATAGGTGACCTCTCTGTTTCTTTATGTGCCATAAGATGTAATCCCTATGTCCATGAAAGCTGTGTTATGAAAAAGCAATATGACAAGTACCATTTCATGAGAGCAGTCTTTGTTCAGGGGTTTGTAACCTCAGTGCCTAGAACTTTATTTGGCACAGTGCTTAGTACAAAGATATTGTCAATTTAACAGAGATATTTTTAAAATATATTAATGATGGGTGAATGCATTATAACTTATTAAAGAGGGTATATATTGATTCTTATAAATAAATTTATAATTTTATTACAATAAGTTAAATAGTAAATCTGTATAAATTATGGAATATAATTTTACATGAATTATTCCTGATATGCAACTTAAAAAGTATATTTACACAATGGAATACTACACAGCAGAAAGAAAGAAGGAGCTCCTACCCTTCATGACAGTATGGATGGAACTGGAGAGCACTATGCTAAGTGAATTAAGCCAGGCTATGAAAGACAAATGCCATATGGTCTCATGTATAAGTGGAACCTAATCAATGAAACAAACAAGCAAGCAAAATACAACCAGAGACATTGAAATAAAGAACAAACTGATTATAACCAGATGGGAGAGGGGAGGAGGACCATCAAGGAAGAGGTATAAAGGACACATGGACAAAGCCAAAGGGGTTGGGTTCGAGGGTAGGAGGCAGGGACAGGTGGGGCAGGGCATGTGGTGGGGTGAAAATGGAGACAATAGTACTTGAGCAACAATAAAAAAATTAAAATATACTAAAGAAAAAGACTTATGCTCTTTCCAAAGTTTGGAATTAATTCATAATCTTTCTTTTTTGGTTTTTAAGATTGTATGTGGCCCGGGTGTTCATTGTAGAAATTGATAAAGGATATAGTGATAAGATCATTTAACTCATATGCCAAACAAATGTTTTTGTTGCTTTTCATGTCTAGTGGGTCCTGTGGTAAACACAGGGGATATAGCCATTAATAAGACAAGCTGTTTTTTTACCCTCATGAAGACATTTCAGTCCAGTGGCTGTCACTTACTAATGGATAGCATCTTAGGTTTACACAAAGAAACGACAGTCATGTGTAGCCCCTCCTGTGCTATTTGAGAACACGGAATGCAGCTACCCTCTCTATCTTCCTGATTTGCCCCAGTAATTCTGGGTAGAGGGTATTCTTTTCTTAGCTTCCTTCCTAAAAGGGTTGAAGACTACCTGTATTACAATCTGATAATACATTTACTTAGACAAAATGAACAGGGACTCATAAAACAAAAAAACAAAAAGATAAATAAAGTGGCAATTTATATTGAGAGCAAAGGATTATTTCTTAAAAAACATCTCATCCATTCCTACATGTGAAAAGTACATATTAATAAGTTTAGAGCATGTAAAAACCCTTTGGACTCTAAATTTAGCAATAAGCTGAATGCTTCAATGTGCAAGCCCTGTTTAATGCTGGCAAAGGTCCAGTCCCGTTCCTCCACAGCCAGCAGTGGCTATTGCTATAATGATCTCAGAAGCAGGTACTTATACATTTCTGTCACTAGCATAAAGGACATTCTGTTTCAAGTCAGGTGATAAAAATGAAGGCCTAAATGTCGATTCCAATGCCACCAGATTCCTTCAAAGAAGCATCTGTATGTTATCTCAGTAGGCGATGATTCCACACAGTTCTGCGTATTCACTTCATTCATTTTCTTCAGTCATAGGGACCCCATCTCTGAAACACCAGTAGCTGAAATAAGGTAGGCTTTCCTGAAAGCCAATCATTGGGTTATTTTATTTACTTATTTTAGAAATGCAAACCTAGCCTGACTCTCTGAGTGTGAGTAAAGAATATAAATACTTAGAGCAAGTAAGATATACCATATGCTTTTTATGCTTGGAAACACTGATGTGGAGTGTTTCCAAGCATCTTTGCAGAACTTAACTCATCTGCCTATTGACAGAGTCATGCTTTGAAGACACTCTCTCTACCTGGCTTACACTTGTATGCTGACTCCACAATTTTAAAACTTTCATATGAAATAATAGATGTTTTTCGAATTCAGTATTTGAGAATTTAGAACTCAGTTGGTGTGGGTGCCAAACTTGAACATGAGGATATTTCATAAATGAAGAATGTTTTGTGCTTGAGTTTACGTGCCAGTGGCCTTGAACTGATCCCAAGGGGACTGTATATTTCTCATTGCTAATAAGGCAGAAAAAAGGTCTTACCTGTTTGTAAAATTATTATTCCCTCGCATTTTAAATATAGTTGGCTATGTAAAATAAAATCATAATTTTATAATGTTACAGGGAATATTAAAACAGAAAAGAAGCAGACTGTTTTCTATGTTGGTTGTCTTTCACAGAAGCATAGATGACGATGTGGCATTTGAAGATCTTTTGAAATAAAAGTGATAGTATATATGTCCATTGTCAGTGCTGCTATACCAGCAGCCTCTTTGCAGGGACCCTGTCTTTTCCCAAACTCTGACTTCAGATCCAGACTTAAATGGTTTATGCATATATCACCTGATTTTGCTCCATGTGGCCAAAGTAGGTTAGATGTAGTAAAGTACCTAACTCAAAGTGGTCAACCTATAACTAATTGATAAAACATGAAAAAGCCAGAGATGAACTTACTTCTTTCCCAAGGAATATAGGAATTGAGAAATTGAGACAATCTGATCATAGTAAATGCTCTATGTATTTTCAAGTATGCCACAGTCAGAGGGCGTCATGAACGGCCATGAACAAGCCATGCTATGAATATACCCGAGTAAGGGTATACTGAAGCTATGAGGCAGCAAGCATTATATGGGAGAAGAGAGATATAAAGTAGAAGAAAAAGGTCTTTAATTGGTAAGATAAAAAGACCCTAAGCATATAAATATACACCCTCCAAATATGTAAATTTCTCACAAGGAAATAGATTTTCCTTGGATCAAAATACCGTTAAAGTTTCTGAGACCTGCATGGCCATACAACTGGTCATGTTTCTAACCCAGAAAAAAGTATAAAACAGAAGCAGAAGGACATTTCTATATAGTAAATGCCACATACATGCTTTTTTTTTGTGGAACATTTGAATTCTTTAATCCTTTGGTGAAATGTTTTCATTCTTTTATTTAGCTCATGTGTTGAGCAGTCCTATGTGACATCTATTTATTGAGCATCTACTATGTTTTCAATATTTAGAAATGTAACTTCCCATTATTATGGAGCAGATTTTTAGGGGTGGGTGATGCATAATAAACAATAAATGTATTAAATACATAAAGTATATAGTCTATATCTTATTTTCAATTCTCCAGGGCACAGCCTCTAATATGGAAAATCATCTGCAGAAAGTTTATTTGGTGTCCCCTTGGGCTCCACACCCGTAGAGAAAGGAGGAAAGTAGGATTGGGCAAAAAGAGGAATTGGACTGCACTAAAGTCTTACCAACGGTTTCACAGGAGCTTTGGGGCTTGAACGTCTCTCGGATAATTGTTCTACCTTGAAGCAAGTGCCCAAACTTTTATGTCCTCACTCGACCTGACATAGAATGTGGGCTGCCTTCTGGGAGGAAGAATGATCTGGAGTGAGAATATTCTCTTCAGCTCAGGACTATTTCTGGAGAAGAACTCATCAGGGTGCTATTGACAGCTGAAGAACTGGGGGATTGAGTGCTGCAGGGGGATCTGGATACCACGCCCTGAAATCCAGTACAGTGTATTGCAACCTGATAAGTGCTATAAAGATAGATTTGTGTAAGGGAAATCCAGATTATTAAGAGGTTATTTGAAATTTAAATATAGAAGACAGAGAAAGTGATGTTTGAGCAGAATTGAATTAGGTGAGAGTGTTAGATGGATTGCTAGATGGAGAAAATTTTATGTAGAAGGGACAGATAGAGCAAATACACACCTGGCATGTTCCAGCAATGACAAGCCAGTTTGTCTAGAGAAGATGGAGAGTGATGTTAGGAGATAACATTAAAGGGGAAATTGGGGGACATTCTTTGGGAATCTGTAGATAATGAACAAATATTGGCTGCAATAGAAGTTTAAATTGAAATAGAAACATTGTAGGCTTTTGAGCAGAAGAGTGAAACAGTTCAACCCATTGTAATAGCATCACTTTCCTGTAGTGTTGAGAATGAGATGGATGGGGAGTAGGTAAAAGTGACCAGTAGAAACTAAAGCCTTGTTAGGACAATAAGAATTGGTTATAGCTCATGATGGAATTGGGTAAGAGTTGATGGTGCCTTAAACCAGATCTGTGCCTTTGAGGTTAGAGGGGTGTGGTCAAATTATATATACATTTTGCAGTACAGGTAATAATATTTATTTTATTATTTGTGAGGAAAAGGGAAAAGGAAGGCATCAAGGCTGACTCCAAGATTCTCAATCTGATTAACTGGAAAGATTCAATTAGCATTAGCTGAGATAGACAAGCCTGGGAGAGGTAAGGTTATTTGCAGGAGATTGAGATGAAGATGGGTCTGATTATCCTGTAAATCAGGGCTGTCAAACCTATTTTCACCTGGGGCTACATGGCCTCACAATTTCCTTCAAAGGGCCAAATGCAATTTTAGGACTGTATAAATGTAACTACTCCTTTTTTTAAAAAAATATTTTATTGATTATGTTATCACAGTCTACCCCCCTACCCCCCTCACCCTACACACCACTGCCCCCCCCACACACACAACCCCTCTTTAGTTCATGTCCATGGGTCATATATATGAGTTCTTTGGCTTCTACATTTCCTATACTATTCTTAACCTCCCCCTGTCTATCTTCTACCTACCATTTATTCTACTTATTCCCTGTACCTTGTCCCCCTCTCTCCCCACCCACTCCCCTGCTGATAACCCTCCATGTGATCTCCATTTCTGTGATTCTGTTCTTGTTCTAGTTGTTTGCTTAGTTTGTTTTTGTTTTTCTTCAAGATAAAAGATAAAAAGAGAATCTTAAAAGCAGCAAGAGAAAAGGAGACAGTAACTACTCCTTAACTAGGGGCAAGGAGCTCCACGCTGCCCCCAGGGGCAGCAACAAGGTGTCAGCCCTGACTCAGCCTGCGGTCCTTGTGTTTGCCATCTGTGTTGTAGATGATATTTCAACCATCAGACTGAGTGAATTCACCAAGCAATTATGCAATAACGTATAAGAGAGGAGAGAGAGAGAGAGAGAGAGAGAGACCAATAAGAGACTAAAGAGTGATCAATGAGAAGTACATAATTTTTCCCTTATTTAAAATTTCCCAGAAAACTTGAAAATAGCAGTTTAAAAATAACCAAGAGGTCTTAAATTCTTTTCTGGTTGACCATATCACCTTATTTTTTTACAAGTTTTTATTCTTGACAATGAGAACCTGTAATGTACAGATTTAGAAGTCCTATATAGAATGCACTCTTCTTAAAAAAATTCATGTACTACTGGTAAACCCATTCATAAATTATATGCCTTTCTCCCCACCCCACAGCCAAAACAGTATCTTTCCTAGAATGTCCCCTTCAAAATTATTCTCTTCTTCATGGTAATTTTTAAAAATTTTAAATCCTGGAGCTCCTCCTGGATGATGGGAAACTTCCGTGTGTGTGTGTGTGTGTGTGTGTGTGTGTGTGTGTAAATGTTACATGTATCCAAGTAACACATTCAATGAAAGATATTCTTGTTTTCCTGTGAAAATGATCAGGTAAGAGATATTATGAACTTTAAATATGATCACATCCATAACTTTTCCTAGGTTTTGGATGGTAATAAACCTCTTCCTTAGTTACCTAAAGCATGAATTTTGTGAGGGCTGTAGTATTAAAGATTCATACATACGCAGTACAGGAGTAGAGACACCCACGTTGCTATCATTGGTATTAATATATTTTATATTTAGCATAAATAAAACTTATGATATTTGGAGCTCCAAACAAATACTACTGGCTACATCCAAACTTCATTCTCTGGACTTTATTATGTTGTACCTTTTGGAACCTAATTTTTTCCAGCATCGATACCTACAGTGTAGGGGTCACATTAAAACTGAATTAGAGTAATAACATCCTTTTGCCCTTGAAGGACACTGCATGGCTCCGATTGCATTGCAGTTCTGAGACACTGCTTCTCTGTAGTTCCAGACAAAACTTGGAAGTTAGACATGTCCTCTTTAAGGTTTCAACCTGTGCAGGCTGCAGTCGCTGTTCCACACACAAGGCTGTTTAGCTCTGTCAAACTGTCCACCTCCCAGAAACTCAGGCATGGACTTTTGGACAAAAGTCCTTCATAATTTAATTCATTTTAACCTGGGAACTTGTATTTCAGTGTATGATCAACAGAAATGTTCCCACCTAATGGCCCACCTAATGGAAAATCCAGGAGTCAGAGCTGATTGAGACCATGGTTGATTAAGGAGCCCAAACAGTATCTGGAATCTCTCTACAGCCCATTTACCACATTTTGCTGTGTATAATGTGCACCCACACAGTTGGCCCAAAATTTCAGGAAAAAAATCTTTTGTTTTAATTTTGAATCCAATTATTTATTTATTTACATTTAGAAACAAATCCAATTATTGTATTCTAGGGTGTTATTTTGCATACAGACATCATTATTGCTTTCTAGAGTTACACACTTTTAATGCATAAGCATAAGTAAAAGAATTAAAGACATTTATATAGATATGGAATTAGTGTTACCTGTGTCTAATGGCCATCCTTATTTTTCCCTCAAAAATTTTGGGGAAAAACTAAACATTTTACTTGGCAAAATGTGGTGCTTGTGCTTTCCGCTGCATTAGAGTGTTGTTTCTCTCCCTATACATTCTCTGTCAGAATCATCAATCATGCCCCTACTTTCTACTCCTGTGAAAAAAGAATTATTTCCAAAGCTGTTGATTATTCCTAAACCTGTTTTTCCAATCCTAGTTATTTTTAAATTCATACCTATGTTCAGGCAGTCTATGACACATCTGCATCTGTATGTCTGTAATGACGCTTCATAGGATCATTCTCCTCTCCCCGAACCTGGTCTGTGCACACCCTATTTTGGTACTTGCACAGTTATGCATCCAGTTGTTTGAGCCATAACCTTGCAGTTCATTTCAGTCACAGTCCTATAAATTATTTTTTATTAGCAAAACATTACAATAGTTTATTTATTTATTTTTAATTGTTTTTGAGGCACAGTTGTCTCCATTTCCCCCCAGCACTGCCCCCTGTCCAATCCACCTCCACCTCGACCTTCGATCCAACGCCCCTTTGGCTTTGTCCATGGGTCCTTTATACATGTACCTTGATGACCCTTTCCTCTTTTTTACCCGTTATACCCCTCCACCCTCTCCTCTGGTTACTGTTAGTTTGTTCTTTATTTCAATGTCTCTGGTTATATTTTGCTTGCTTGTTTGTTTTGTTGATCAGGTTCTGCTTATAAGTGAGATCATATGGGATTTGTCTTTCACCACCTGGCTTATTTCACTTAGCATAATGCTCTCTAGTTCCACCCATGCTGTCGTGAAGGGTAGGATCTCCTTCTTTCTCTCTGCTGCATAGAATTCCATTGTGTAAATGTACCACAGTTTTTTGATCCACTCATTGACTGATGGGCACTTAGGTTGCTTCCAGCACTTGGCTAGTGTGAATTGTGCTGCTATGAACATTGGGGTGCACAGGTTCTTTTGATGTGTTGTTTTGGGGCTCTTAGAGAAAACATTAAAATATTTTAAAGGAACAAAGTGAACCTTTAAAAACACTTCAGAATTATATTTCTAATTTTCCTTAGAAATGTTGTCTTTATTTTAACATAGTAAAATCATAACTCAAGATATTTTTAATTATCTAGGAAAACCTTAGGAAAAATTACAACGGTAGAAATACTGTAGAAGAAATATCACACAACTGACCTTGCTGTTATCAGAATTACAGTGGAGAACGTCCACATACTAGTAGGCTCCTTAACTGTATTGTAGAAAAATAGTAAGAAGGCACGAATAGTTCAGATTTGAAGTTTTCAGCAGCTCACCACATAACCTTCATTATTAAAACACTGAGTTATGCCTTAAGTCCCATATAGGAAAACAATTATATTCCCTAACATATATAAAAAAGGATTTTTACCTTCCTTTAATGAATTATATGTCACATTTGCCACAATTAATAGAAGATATGTAATACATTTTGACCACATCTTTCTTTTCTAGATAATAAGCAAGTGTGGTAAAGTGAAAGTGCATTTTTATTGTAAAAGTCTGTTGCCTTTTTCTGACTCAAGCTCTTTTAAAATTATATAGATCACTATAAATTGCAAGAGGGTGAGCTCTAGAGAGCAAAACCTTGTCCCTGACACTGCTACCAAAACAAGTAAAAGGCAGACGTGGATCCAAAGAGCTACATGCCAGACTGTGTCCTGACTCTCACAGGTTAAAAATAAGACTGCCTTGGTGGGAGTCAGTAATTATTTTGTGTTAATTTGCTTACTAAGAGACTGTCATTATTCTGCTTAACTTACATTTCAGCCATGCTTGAACTGACTATGGCCAAGCATTGCCCTTCTTGCTGACCTTAGGAGAAAAATACAATAATCTGAAGCAGTTTGAAGTATTTTTATCATGTGCATACATGAAATATTCTCCGTCAAATTAAGCGACATTTAAATTATAAAATATTTGCCTCATAAAAGTTTATAAATGTGTTTAAAGATTCATTGAAAGCATGAAATGTACCCATTTCCTTTTCAAGAATGCAGTATGAACTAAAACATGGGTAAACCAATGAGTTATTATCCTCTCTTAACACAGGGCAATTAGAGTTGTCTGTTCAGAAATGCAGGGCATGTGCACAGTTGGTAGAACTGGTCCTAGTATGCTGCCTCTTTGTTATAGTGCATGTGTCCTTCAAGGACAGTGGACAGTGTCACAGCTATTGAGTGTTAGCATAAAGAGATGTACAGAGCTGAGCAACAGAGTACCCATTTAGTGTTAAAGGAACAAAACAATAAATGTTAAAGAGAAAATGCAATCAAAACCCTTAGAAGGAAAACATCCCTATGCAGCAAGTTTCCCAGAGGTAACACTGATATCTGTCATGGGAGTCCAACTTTGGTTACCTTTACATCTGGGAAGAAGAAATTTTATGCCACTATTTTTAATTAATCAACTTTACTCATTTTTTGTTTCACTTCCTGTTTTGATAAGGAAGGATCAGCTTCTACTCTAAACTCACTTTTCCTCAATTTCACAGTCTTAATGGTTGTCACCATTTTTTGTCTTTTCTCAGTTTTGTTTTTAATGAACATAATGAAATTTGTTTATCTCATTTCTAATGTTTTGACAGTATCTCTTCTCTTGATGTCTTATAATTTGAGCATGCCAGTGCTGACTTTCTATCCAATTCTGTTCTGCAAACTACAGGTTTCCTATTACAGTGTCAAGATTGATAACATTTCCATTTTTCCTGAATTAAGTTTCATGCATGGTTTATAGGGTATAGATAAAATCCATTAAGCTCCATTAGTATGGCTATAAAAATATGACATGAGGCCCAGACCAATGTGGCTCAGTTGGTTGGGCATCGTTCCACAATCTGAAAGGTTGTGGGTTTGATTCCCCCAGGGCACATGCCTGGGTTGTAAGCTGGATCCCAGGCTGGGGTGTGTATGAGAGGCAGCCAATTGATGTTTCCATCTCACATTGATATTTCTCTCCCTCTCCCTTCCCCTCTTTAAAAAAAAGGAAAGAAAAAGGTATTGCATGGAGCCAAAAACTAGGCATGCTGCTCGAAGGAGACTGTTCTTAGGCCAACATTGAATGTGTTGTTATTTTTTATAGCAGTCATCACTTACCCTAAACTTTGCTATATTTCAGCATTTCTTGAGTTTCTGTATTTGAATCATTTATTTTTTTGCAAGGCCCTTTTGCAGTTCTTAGAAGTTCTCATTGCTTTATTGTCTTGTTGAGACTCCAGGGCAACTTTGAAGCTCTTTGATGCCCTGATTTCCAGCAGGCATTTTAGGAACTCTCTGCTCCATGGTATTTTGTAACTGCTGTTTA
>VMDR010037224.1:0-10286 GCA_007922815.1 Macrotus californicus | reverse complement strand
CAGTAACCTACAAAGGAGTGCCCATCAGACTGTCAGCTGATTTCTCAAAGGAAACCTTGCAGGCAAGAAGGGGCTGCAAAGAAGTATTCCAAGTCATGCAGGGCAAGGACTTACATCCAAGATTATTCTATCCAGCAAAGCTATCATTTAGAATGGAAGGGCAGATAAAGTGCTTCCCAGATGAGGTCAAGTTAAAGAAGTTCATCATCACCCAGACCTTATTGTATGAAATGTTAAAGGGACTTATCTAAGAAAAAGAAGATCAAAAATAGGAACAGTAAAATTATAACAAACTCAGTTATTAACAACTGAACCTAAAACAAAAACAAACTAAACAAACAACTAGAACAGGAACAGAATCACAGAAATGGAGATCACATGGAGGGTTATCAGCAGGGGAATGGGTGGAGAGAGAGGGGAAAAAGGTACAGAGAATAAGTAGTATAAATGGTAGGTAGAAGATAGAGGTTAAGAATAGTGTAGGAAATGTAGAAGCCAAAGAACTTATATATATGACCTATGGACATGAACTAAAGTGGAATTCGGGTGGGAGGGGATGTGCAGGGTGGAGGGGAATAAGGGGGGAAAGTGGGACAACTATAACAGTATAATCAATAAAATATATTTAAAAAAAAGAAAAAATTCTTAAAAAAAAGTTAGGACCAAAGGAATGTCCTCTTCTTCATGGGGAATGCATAGGATCTAAAGAGATTGACACTATATTTCCAGCAAAATGGAACAAGTTCTTCCCTCCAGTTTTCTCTAAGTCTTTAGAAATCAAAGATGAAAGTCAAGACAAAGGAAAGTCAAGAAATATAACACTAACATGTATTTTGTGTCTTTGCTGTGCCAGGTCAGAGCTGCACGCCTCCACCTGCCGCAGCTTCTCGCTCCACGTCCACCCCTTGCTCTCCGCATCCCAGACACACTGGTTTACTTTCAGTTCCTTGGATGTGCTGTGCTCTGATGCCTCCTGCCTGGAAAGTACCTTCCTCTCTCTTCACCTAACAGCTCTTCCTCATCCTTCAGATCTCTGCTCATTCATTGCTTCCTCCAGGAAGACGCCCCTGACTTCTCTGACCAGGTTAGTAAGTATCTGTATCACAGGCTCTCCTGGCACCATGTGGCTCTGTTTTGAAGCACTGATCACAACTGTAATTTTGTGATTATTTTATTTTCTCTCTCTAACTAGATGGTACGCTTCTTGACAGCAGGAATCATGTATGTGTTGCTCATCATGGTATTTTAATCCATTTATTAAATTGATGAATGACTGGCTTTCTTTAATTATCAGAAAAATCAGTGCGGTAGATATTTTAAACTCAATTTTTTAAATATAAAGGGTCGCCAATGCTGGGCTACGTGATTTTCCAAGTCACAGGAAGTGAAAAAGCCTGACACCATACTTATTCATTCATCCAAAATTAACTGAGTGTTCATTGCACGCTTTGCTCTGTACCAGGCAGTGGAATAAAACAACAAATAAGTCTCAGTTCCTTCAGGAGCTCCTAGTCTATTTGAACAACAGAAGCTTATAAACTAACAAGTCAGATAAAATATGGCACAGGTTAGGATGTTTGGCCAGCATACAGCAGGCATACACAAGAGAGGATGGGCAGACTTCTGGGAAGGGCAGTGAATCCTGAAATATAAGCCAGTGCTCACCAAACAGACCAGTAATAAGGGCTTTAGGGCAGCAGAACTCCTGAAAGCAAAGGCCAGAAATTCAAGATCATGAGAGCGAGGCCCCTGAGAAAGAGCAAACAGATTGGAGGTGCAGAACATAGGTTAAGAGGCTGGAGTAGGTGGGCAAGGTCAGATCAGGGAGGGCCTCATCTGCCATATAAGGACCGCAGCCATTATGTTAGAGCCATGGGAAGTCACCGAAGGGCCTTAAGCAAGGGAGATCTGACCGGATTTCAGAAAAGTCCCTCTGGAAGGGGTGAGGGTAGACAGATTGGGGCAGGTGAGTGTGGCAAGTACAGATCAGAAGAGGATATGGCAGTGGTCCCGGAGAGCAGAAGTGAACACCTGAACCAGGACAGCAGAAGTTGTGATGGAGGGGAGTAGACAAGGGAGATGTTAAAGGAAGAGAGATCTACAGGATTTTATACCCTTTGAAATGTAAAAGCAGAGAGTGAGGGAGGAGTCTTGGGTGATCCCTGAGTTTCAGGCATGGCTGAATGGGTGGATGGTAATAATAATGTTCCTGTACACAAAGGACAGAAAGAGAGTTAGGAAAACAGAAAGTAAATTCTGTGAGGGGGTCCACTGGGTGTAAACTGCCTGGGAATCATACATGTGAATGGAGCTGCCCACTGGGCTAGAGAAATGAATATGAGAAACCTCAGCTTAATGTTCTAAGTGGAGCCAGGGTTCAGAATGGGGTCATGGAGAAGACGGCAGAGAGTAAGGCTGGTGGTCATCAAGCTCGAGAGGAAATACGGAACATAACTATCTTAACTGGATGAAGAAGCTAGGGAAAGTAGAAAGCCAAGGTCTGGTGCAGATTTCAGATTGTATACACCTCACCAGTTTTTTCTTTTCTCTCTCCCTCAACCTCTCCCCCCAGCTCCCGCTCAACTATTTAAGGGCAACTCCATTTCTATCTGTTCTCTTTGTTGCTTCTCACAAATCAAGGCCTGATGAGACTGCAAATTACCACAAAGTAAACTCATTTCAGTAGGAGTGAGCCCAATTATATCATAGAGAGCAAGGTAAATACAGGAAGGTGCAGCAAAACCATTAGTTCCACAAATATTTATTCAATTCACTTGCAAGCTGTAACAGCAACAGATGTGATGTAAGAGGTGGAGGCATTCATCTTGGAAGAAGAGTGGAAGCCTCTCAAATTCCATTTCCACCTCCCCTCTTCCCTATAACATCATTATTGGATGCTACTCCAGGGCATAGCACCTGCTTAGAAGGCATGTTTATTAGTCTGTAATATGTAGTAATTATGTTATAATAATGAGCAGACCATACAAAGCCCCTTTGGTTCTCAGCATCTCATTTAGTGCCCCAACAACCCTATGGAACTGACGTCTTACCCCCACTATGCAGAGAAGGGAACAAAAGTGCCTGAGTCATGGCCACATGGAAGGGGGTTGTGGGGGGGGACCAGGATCTGAACTCAGATCTCCCTGATCCCAGAGCCCAGGCTCTCTGTCACTCAGCCATGTCCCTTCTACTATCCAGAGAAGGTCAGAACGAAGATTAGAGCAGACCTCTTGGACCATTTTCTTTCTTTTTTAAATAACTTCATTGTAGACTTCAATATTTGTATAAAATCAAAAATCTCCCAACTCTCAGTCATCAACTATTTATGTTTCTGTTCTCTTCCAATTATCGTTACTATATATGCTGATGTTCTACTTAGTTGTAACCAGGATATAATTCTGAGTCTCTCCTTTCTCTACTCAATGTTGTTTCAAAATCTGACCCCACCTTCTGACATGGTTCACACCACTAGTCATTTTAATGGCCTTAAACTTCTGGCCAATATGTTGTTTCCTCCCAAATAATCATGAACAGTTTTCATGTACCCTTTCCCCCCGTTTCTATTATTATTAACTGCCATCTAGGTATTTACAAATTATAAGAATTTCTAAAGTGCCCATTGTTTAAAATTTACTTTGCATATACAATGAGTTCCATGAATACATGACTTGATTAGAACTGCAAAAACATTGGTAGGTTAGATCGCTATGCTGCACATCTGAAACTGATACAGAATAATACTGAATGTGAACTGTAATTGAAAAATAAAAAATATTTTAAAACAATTGCCTATAAAAGTAAAATAACAGATAACCTTGAAACATCCCCAGAGTGAAAACGAGACATGTCGTGACTTGTGGAAAGAGTCCACAGACTCACGGTACAGAAAGGTGCGTCACGCGGGCATGTTGCTGGAAGTAAACTACCTAGCAACGCTATCCAACACAATCCATGCGTGGGAAGGAGAAAGTATATTTGCATTTCAATTTTTCTGGTTCTGAACTCTTTTTTTTTTACAAGAATTAAAGTTGAAAAGATTTAATAACTCTGACAATTTTCAGAGTGCAATCCTCCCCCGGTTTGACGGGGCTAGAACTATCCTCAAACACCAATAAAACTTCACTACACAGTTGCACAAATGGGAAGAGTCAGCCTTTCGTCCCAAGTCTCTTACCTAAATAAATTACTAAGAGCCAACAAAGAGGCAAAATCTAACTAAATGGATAAAACAGAATAATGTGTGATTGTCATTTTCTAAGAGGCTATAATGTTTTGTATTAAAGGTTGAGGTCCTGGTTTATCGTTGCCCTATTACCGAAAGAAAAGGCATGCACTTCACCCCCTTTTTCAAGCAGCTGCTATGGTGTTGCTGAATTGCAGCAGTCACGTGTTGGCGCAAGTTTTCTCTTTCCCATCTCAGCCCTGAGCTTCCCTTCTTCTGGCAGAGAATGACTCATCATTACCCACAGGGCGGCGGTGGAGATGGCTGGAGCCAAGTCTGTCCTCCGGGCTATGTTGAGTGATGGTTTGGGGATGACTGCAGCAGCCCTGGAGACCATGACACCCTGTGCTGTGCCAAGCCATTGGCACACTTTGCACCTGTCATCTCATTGATGCCCCGCCACAACAGAAGGAAAGCTCTGTCAATCTGATTGTACAAACATAGAAAGCAAGACAGCCCGGGGCTAAGAAAGTTGTCCAAGGACACAGTGAATGGGCTAAGTTTCTAATCCATACCAATCTCTTGATCCTGATGGTATGTTACCTCCCTACATGTCTATTTATATGTGTTCTTAGTCAGTCAGTCACAAATATCCCCACATTCCCACTGCATGTATGGCCAATAAGATGGAGAAAAATACACTCACTAAAGTTCTGGGTGAGGTGGGGAGGAAAGTGGGAACCAGGCAAGAAAGTGAACCTGGTGGGGCCACACCCCACAGGAGAAGCAGGTAAGAGCAGGGCCCGGACTATACCCCCAAGGGTCTAGGAGGACAAGGAATAGCATCACCTGCATTTTGAAGGGATGGAGGGTAGGCTGACTGGGAATGTGGGAAAGGGAGAGAGAGGCACAGTAGGTGAGGTAGCCAAAGCTGTGTGATGCGGATGTGAGTCCTCCCACACGAGCCCTCTGCTTTTCAGCAGAGACTATACTCACAAAATGCTCTGTGCATTCAGATTTCTTGTTGAGAGCAGTGCAGTAATAGAATCTCATAATCTTACAATTTTCTGATCTGGTGATCAAAAAAGTAAGTAGCATTTCATGGTCTGAATTTGCATTTTCCTGATTTCGAGAGAGGGTATGAATCTTTAAAATACTTATTGGTTATTTGTCATTTCTTCTTCTGTGCACTCAGCCTTCATATCCTTTGCACATTTTCTATCAGATCACTAGACTTTCTTCCATTACTTTGTTGGAATTTTTTTACAGGGTGGGGCAAAAGTAGGTTTACAGTTGTGAATATATGAAACAGAGTTTCTCCTTCTATTAATCATTGTATTATTTTCCATACAAACAACTGTAAACTTACTTCTGCCCCACCCTGTATATTATGATTATTCATCTTGTCTTTATATATGTTTGAAAAATCTCCACTATCACTATTTTCAACTTTATGGTATCTTTGGCTGTAGAGAAGTTTTAATTTATATGCGGTCAACTCTATGGCTCTCTGTCTTCTGGGCTTTGCGTCTGGTGGAGAACACACGCCCCTGAGAGTACCGGAGGGTACTCCGGGAGTACGCTTTGGTATAGCCTTTTGGGAAGGCAAGTCAACGGTGTTTCTTTTATCGCACTGAAAATTCACTGTTGTGAAACATGAATTTCTGTAGAAAGAAACTGTATACCACACGCACATATGTACTGCTGGGATAGTAAAGTGACTCTTAGAGGCTGAGGAGTAAGTAATTAATGGCACTCTCGGTTCTGTTACTGGGACATAAACGGGATTCAAATGAGAGTGAGAACTGGTAAACTTTTTGAACTTGGAGTTCTACTTTTTAATTGATACATTTTAATAACAGAAACCCTTTGCGAACCTACTGATAAATTCAAGTATATTTGTGTCACTTTTTTTTTCCATTTTGACCTGTTTTCATAGATCAGACTGCACTGCCAACCTTGATCCAGAGTTTACCTCAATGAGTGAATCCTGCAGTAATTTCTTCGGAGACGTGCCCCTGTCTTACAACGGTAAATACGTTGACTCTGTTCCAAAGGCTGTTTTCACCAAGCCTCATTCATGCAGCCTGAGACACCTCTTCCGTTTACAAAACGATGTTCCCCAGTCATCGCGTTGATCCAATTCGCAACACCCATCAGTGCTCAGCTGTTTCATCTTCGTTCTTCCTTCAACAATGGTTTCATTTTTCTTCCTTTTAAAACAGTCTCATTTTTATTATGTGAATTAATTTTAGTGCCTAATAAGTGCATTGCTTAAAGCCCATATGAAAAATTATAACAAAAGTAAAACACATAGGAGCTAAGTGCCAAGATAAATTTTGTCATCTGGTGCTTTGTCTCTACCTAAGTGCATTTATTTCTCTCCCATCTGTTTGGAAACTTATTTAAGTAAATTAACATTTCTCCCAGAATTAATCTGGCTGTCATAACAAATGGTAAATATCTTTATTTAAAGAAACTTTGCATACTTTATTGCTTAATGCCCTCATACACTCTATGCTACAATTGTTATTATCAGCATTATTCAGATTAAGAAACTCAGTCTCTGTACAGGTAAAGTAACTTGCCTAAAGTCATACAGTTCTTAAGTGGTATAACTGGGATTTGAACTAGGCTTGCCCAGCTCCACGCCCTTTGCTTTTTCCCGTATATGACGCTTCTACCCTTCCCCTCATCTTGAAGGTCTGGATGGTGTTGTTTGACTTGAACTTCAAGACTGGAGCTTTCAGTGGTCTCTGTTAGGAAAGAGTATATGTGAGGGCAGCCTTAAGGGCTGAAACTCCAGTGGGCGTGGACAACACTGGGCCAGCCATGGGGGCAGCCCTTTTCTCTTTGTTCCAAAAGTCTTCCCTGTGCTTGCTCTTATTGGCCATAAAGACTCAGTAAATTTCCCCTCCAATCAGCAAACAGAAGGATATAAAAGGTAGTTCGCTGCCTCACCATCCTGAAAGTATATCCCGTCCGTAGCCCACAGAAGTCAACGGCCCAACAGGGACTACAGGCAGCACCGGGTAGAAAAAGGGAGCGGCACCTTGCTAGATATTACTGAGTGTACCTGTCTCATATGGCTCCATTTAAACTCTATCTCACACGGTCCACCAAAGATCAAAGGATCTGCGGTCAGATAGGTTCAAATTTCAGTGACACCATTTATGAGACTTGGGTGCGACTTTTTAGAAGTTTTATTCATCTGTAAGATAGAGTAAAGAGAACATCTCACAGCACTCAGTAAATGGCAGTTACAATTAAAGTTATTAGTAGAAGAAATGTAGGTCTGAGCTTCTCTGTCTTTCTTCTATTCAGAGAAATAAATGATACTGAATGTAAAGCACCTGCAACAATGCATGCCTCAGCTGAGCATCCAATAAGTAATAGTTATTATTATTATCGTTAACTATTACTATAATTAGAGAAGATTACAGCTGGCCTTGTCAAGGTCTCTTTCAGCTTCTGGATTTCAGGAAAGGCAGAAAGAGTTGTAAGAAAGGGTAAAAGAGTATAAAATAAAGAAGAGGCAAAAACTTATAGAAAACTCCCCCTTAATTTCCATTCAAGGAGTCTGATGAATATGTACATTAAAACTTTATCAATGGCATTAACTTCTGGCCAATTATTTCACCTTTGCTGCTTGAGCCCACACAGCCATTGTGAGGGGAAACGGTGACGTGCCTGGGACTGTGTTTAGCTGTGAGACTCATCATGTCGTCATGTCAGGACTTAGCACCTGAACTGAAGCAAAATGAGTAAGTCCAAAAATACACCTTTGAAGTACCCAGCATAGTCCCGCTGACTATAAAATTCAGCAATCAGAACTTATTTGGGGGAAGCAATCAAGGGACAGAGAAGTACCTAAGAAACTCCTGCTGTAGTACATATATTATTGAAGACAAAAGAACATTAAGTTTAGATGGTTCTTGGCTTATAAAGGAGCTGCATTTCCCCAAGTCCATTGAGTCAGTATTTGGACCTGAAACACATTTGCCTGGGGGCAGGGAACACGTTAACTTGCCTGGCAGCGGAGGAGTCCTCTGAAGGCTGCTACTACTGGGTAATGCAATGGTGCTGAGAGTTCCAGCTGGGGTTAGGCACACCAAGCTTTGCACGCCTGACCTGCCTCTTCTTAGGTAGATAGAGCCTGGGCAAGTAACTACATCTCTATAATCCTCAGTCTACACTCTTATCCCCAGTTTTACTGACGCATATAATTGGTATTAAAAAACTGCACATAATTAATGTACACAACTGGGTGAATTTGGACTTATGTATATACCTGTGTTACCATCACCACAATCTAGGCAATAAACATATCCATCATCTCCAAAGGTCTGTGTTTGTGTCTCTCCTTTCTTCCATTTGTTTTTTTTTTTCCTTTTTCTTTCCCTCCTCCCTTCCTTATATTTTTTATACTTTTGAGGTAAGAACACTTGACATGAGATCTCTCCTAACACATTTTTAAGTCCACGATATCTTTAATGATACGCACTGTGTTGTACAGCAGGTCTCTGGGCCTTACTCATCCTGTTTAACTGTAACTTTATACTTGTTGTAAAGCAACTCCCCATGTCCCCTCCTCCTATCCCTGGAAACCACCATTCTATTGTCTATACCTTTGACTACTTTAGATGCCTCGTATAAGAGGAATCACACAGTATTTGTCCTTCTGTGACTTATTCCACTTAGCAGAATGTCTTCCGGGTCAATCCACGTTGTACCGAATGCTAGGATTTTTTTGTCAAATGGGCATGAAAATAGTACCAGTCTCATGGGTCCCTGTGAGCAGGAACTGAGACCATTCTAGAAGCACTCAGCACAATCAGCACTCAGTGAATGCCATTGACCACTAGTGTTAGTGACAGAAGTGCAGGCCCAATCTTCTCTTTCTTATATGCAGCTTTTACCTGCCAGTGACATCGGAACTACAGAAAAAGCCACGCATATGGTACAGTGTACTCCCCTGACGGGGAAAAAGAAGAGAAGAGGCCATGGCAAGACTGGTGTGGCTGGGGTTCCATGCAGACTGGCTGATAAACATCCTTATACGTGCACATTGTTAAAAATACAAACAGGACAAAAGGCATAAGATGGAAAGAAAAATGCTTCCTCTCCTTCTGGTACCTCCTGTTGCAAATTCTGTGTGTCCGTCAGGGAATTCTTATATACCTAGATTGGCCTAAATTGATCTCTGTATCTTTTGCTATCCCTATACCTGTCAAAACCTTTAACTCTTTACTTACACAAAGGGATTATGCTAGGTATGTGACCTTTCTCCCTGTCTTCTGTTTTCACCAAGTAATACACCTCAGAGCTCTTCCCACATGTGCAAGTACAGACCTGTCTTGTTCTCTGTAATGATTCAGAGGTATTCCATTGTATGAAGGTACTTGAATTTTTTTAACCTGACCCTATCAGTGGACATTTATTTTTTTCTCAGCATTTTATAACAATAATGCTGTAATACACATCCTTGTACACACAAATGTACATATTTTTGCAAATTTGCCAGAGTAAATTTCTAGCAATGGGGGTGCTCTCATATTTCTGCGGAGAAATACTGCCAACTATTTCCTTAGAACATTATGCACAGATCTGCACTGCTACCCACTGTGCGAGCTCCTGCTTCCGCTCCGCCAGGCCAGCACTGAGTGTTAGTGGGTGCAGAAAACGTTGCCTTCAGATACACAAATGTAACATCGCATTTTATTTGGCTTCTCTTTCATTATGAATGGTATAATCATAATATTTGCCTTACATGTTTGTTTGCCATTTATATTGATTTTTCTAAGGAATTCTTGTTCATATTCTTCATCAAATTCTCTATTTTTACAGGGTTGTTCTTTCTTTTCTCAGTTAAATAAACTGGCCACTTATCATATATTCATATTTTCTTATGATAATTTGAATGCTTCATTTTGTAATACCAAATATTTATATGAATTTTCGTTGACTTCTGGAATCTTCATTCATTTCCACCAATGTAGTTCTTTTTCAGCTCTAAACAGTTTTGGTTATTATCTTGACAGATTATTTTTCTCCTCTCCCTGTATCTTCCGGCTGTTCTTACAGGTTTATTTTTCCAAAGGAACTTGCTTGCCATTTTGTCAAA